>PVHP010046105.1:0-13425 GCA_004024765.1 Zapus hudsonius | reverse complement strand
AGCCAGCTTCCCCTTGCCAGAGTTTGGCACACCTTCCTGCCGCTGTTTGCAGTGCTGTGGCAGAGGTGATGTCCAGCCCTCTGCTCATGCCATCGTTTTCCCTGCCAGGATGGAGTCTCCCCTCGAGTCCGTAAGCCAAATAAACCCATTCCTCCACAAGCCACTTTTGTTTGGGTTCTTTCTGCGCAGCAACTAGAAACCTGACTGCAACAGCCTTTATTCGTGGCCTTCATGTTCGCCCACCTCTTTAGGAATAAGCTCCGAATCCAGGCAGTTTGAACAGAGATGGGCACAAGAGAGCCGGGAGGTCCAGACCATTGATTAGTCAGTGGTCTTAAAGCATTACTTTCTTCCTGCCTACCTTTCACGGGCCATGACTTCTCCAAGCTCTTTGCACAGATGTTCCTGGATTAGATGTAGGAGGACTTGGGGACAGTCAAGAATAATGAGACGCAAGCAGAGCTAATATGAAGCTTTGGTTGTAAATTCTTATTATCTGCATAGATGTTTCAGATCTCCTTAGCTTCTTGGGAACCATTTTCCTAATCATTTTCAGTCAGCTTCCTAAGACGATTCTGTAGAGCTGTGGGCACGTGTTTCCTAGTAGGTTGTAAACACCATGTCGTCCCCCCCCCATTGCCTAAGTGTCATTGGTAGAGATGCATCACCATGGAAACATCCCTCACAACTACAAAACACATGTGATGCAGGTCTGCACAAGTAGGTGTTGCCTTGTGTGTGTTTTAGTTGACAAAGTTCCTGCAACTGACTCTTCACTTTGAAACCTCGGGCACCTCGCTGCCACTCAGAAAGCCTCTTTGCTTAAAAGGGACAGAAGGAGATGGGGGTTTCAGTCAGTTGCAACAGCCTGAATAATTTCATTCTCTATTGTGGAAAGCATTCTACTTGCCGTAGAGAAGCTTTCAGAGTGGACTCAGTTACATCCAGAGTGTTTGTTTGTCATTGTAACTGGTCAGTTTTTCTGGCATTGAGCCACATGTGAGTTTCACTGTCACACTATAGCCATGGGACCTTCCCTTTCTGGTCTCTTCTTTCGACATCATTTGGAGTGGAGATTGGGAGGAATTCTCTTGATGGCAGATGATCTCAGCAGCCCTTCTTTCAGATCTACAACCACAATTGTTGCCTGAAGAACCAGAAGCCCCCAAACTCAAAACTCCATAGCTCTGTTCAGTATAGGTGCTCCACTTCTTATGATGGGCTTTGACATAAGAGACAAACCAAAAAGTTTAAAATATCATAAGTAATAAATGTACTTAATCAACCTGATCCCCTAGCACATCACAGCAAGCTAACAAGCATTCTAGAACATTCATTGGCCTATAGTTAGACAGCACCATCTAGCACAAGTTTATTGCATCCTGTTATATATACTGTTTGCATATCTCGTGTAATTTACTGAACATTGTTACTGAAAGTATAAAAACAGATTAGCTACGTGCATATACTCTTGTATGCAGTTGAAAACCCCATGTTAAGTTGGAGATTGTAATTCATTTTCTGCCTCCAACTTCAGGCTTGTCTAGTCTGATCTTTATTGCAAAGAAAGGCTTCTCACCCTCTCTGATGGGAAGTTAAGATAAAGGTAAGAACGAAGGAGTTAGCATTAGGAATCAAGTAGCATTAAATGCTATCTCAGAGCTTTGTGAAGTGTGGTCCCTGAACCAGCAGCACCATTGACTGCAGTGAGAATTTCTTTTTTTATATATATTTTATTTATTCATTTTTCAAGCAGGGAGAGAGAGAGAGAGAGAGAGAGAGAGAGAGAGAGAGAGAGAGAGAGAGAGAGAGCACAAGGGCAACCACCTTGTGGGTCTGGCTTATGTGGGTCCTGGGGAATTGACCCGGGGGCCTTTAGGCACTGGAGGCAAGTGCCTTAACCACTGAGCCATCTCTCCAGCCCTGCAGTGAGAATTTCTTTCAGAGTCAAACCTACTGGAACTGGACCTAGCAATATATGTTTCAGTAAGCCTCCCAGGTAAGCGTGAAACAGGTCACCATTTCACAAGGTGATAGGCTCAACTTCTCTCATAAAAGGTTACTCTTGCCATTCTTAAATATTAAAGCCATAAATTTTGGAAGAAATGGGAATAGCCTTTTTCTCATTGTCATTTGTATTGCAAGAAGGTGACAGGCATAAAATAAACACACATAAAATATCAGCTGCAGTTTCTTCAGCCTGGACTCCCTTTTGCCTTGGATCAGAGAGAGAGAGAAGAGCTACTGTGAAGTATATTGAATATCTATCACTTCATCTCATGAGTGAAAAGATGGTTAAGTCTTTAATCATTAGCCCGTGCCTGGAATGCCTTCTAGACCTGGGTTTTGAACTTGTTCACAATGTTCCTAATTACTTTTTGTTGTTTTCTCCCTGTTTTGTCCTTTGGGGACATAGTTGTTTCACAACAGTGTTTGGGTTTTTTTCTTCCCTCTCCCCTTCTGTTTTTTTTCTGGAAACTTCTCCCAGGGTAACCTTAATTATGGGCCTCTAGTATTTATGACAACAGAATGCTCTGGGTCACAGTCGGAAAGAAAGGATTTGGACGAAGGCTGTCTGCTTACCACTGCTGGATCACCCAGGGGTGATAACTCCTGCATTGCTGTCAGTGAAGGGTGGGAGGGCCCACTTCCTGCAGCACCCAGTGGACATGTGAGTTCCTGTGACTGACGGGGAGAAGACACGGAGCCACAGATCATGCTCTGGAAAATTCCATGCCACATGCACCCAAGGTTTTGTCAATTGTCCATTTACTTAATGGCTGATCTAGTCGCAGAGCCTATCACGGTTTTAATTAGTGTACCATAGGTTCTCTTTGTGTGAGGTATGTGAAAAGGGCGTTTGTAAGGCACTCTTACCTCCTGAGTAGGTTACCATGTTGGTTGAGGATTAGATGTTGGAAAGATACTTAAAATGTAATCAAATGGATTGAAACACCGAGTGAGCATTTCTAAGGGAACATGTCTAGCACCGAGACCTGTGATTAGTTACAAATCAATTTCTCAAGCATTTTTCTGATGGAGGTGGTTAATTTTATCTGAAATAGCCACACCACAATGCAATAAAGATATAAATATGTAAGCTTCCATCTTAACCTAACATTTTCTATACTGAAACCTATTTTTCTCTCTAGGGCTGGGGAGTTTCCTTCCCCTGTGCTGTCCCCAGAGACAGAGGCCAAGTGATGGCTGTGCTGGGACCTCAGAGTATGGACTTTGGTCACTTTGCTCCACCTGTCATACCCAGTTGTCATTATAAGGGGCAGTCCTAGAGCCAGGCAAAGTCAACTTACAGTGACAACAATCTTATCGGCAGTTACCAGGAAGATGGGGGCCTTCATCATTGTTGGTGTTTCTTCTCTCTCTGCTTGTAAGGATGAAGATGATCTTGTATCAACTCTAACCATAGGCTCTGCTTGCAAACACATTTGACTGCTTGTAACTTATTTATGGATCTGTTATGAAATTTCCTTGTTTTTAAATCCCTTACTAAGTACTAATTACATAAAATACAATCCAATATCAGACATACAGTCTAGAGTTTGACGAGTTAAGTGAATGTATACAACTTCTCACCAATTAAGATCGATGACATTTTTATCAGCCTAGAGTGTTCCCCGTTGTCTCTTTTTCCTCCCCCAGATCCCTGACCTAGGAAACCACCCATCTGATTTATATCATTGTAGATTAACTTTGCCTGCCCTCAACTTTCATGCAAATGGAATCGTATGGTACACACTTTTATGTCTGGCTTATTTCACTCAACATAATGTAAACACCCAAGCATGTGCCCTGGGCTAACATTTTCTTTGAAAGAGGAAACCAAGGGAGACTTTGAAGCCTCTTTTTAGAAAGCAAAGGCAAGAACCCAGAGTTGCTGCTTCTCTCTGTGTTGCTCCTGTGTATTGCTGTGTAATATTCTATCATGTCAGTGTATCCAAATGTGTTTGTATTATTTCCACTTTAAGAGTATTATAAACTAAGCTCCCATGAACATTTAGGTAAATAATGTTTGCACACCTGTTTTTCTTAAATTCCTAGAAATAGAATTACTGGGTCATAGTTAGCTTTGAAGCTATCAGTCAATAGTTTTCTCACATTGTGTTCACCAAAAAAAAAAAAAAAAAAAGTATGAGAACCTGGAGGGAAGGCTGTGTGGGGCAAATATGAATGAAAACTGGGAATCCAGGAAGCCAACTAATTTCTTCTAGAATATGTTTACCTGACAGTCTGTTAGCATGAAATAAATATTTTGACATAAGCCACTGGAATTTGGGTGCTTGTCTGGTAGTACTGCTATGGTGAAAGTTGATGATGACATCATGTGGATGATCTCATTGTGATGACATCATACTGCAGTTCTACCTGCTTGTCTGCTCTGGCAAGTCTTACTGAATGACACAGAGAAACCTCAGTGTTCATTTTTCTTCTCCCTAAAGTCCTAGATTAGAAATCAATCAGCCAACTCTCCATTTATTCTCTCTCTTGGTGCTCTGAGGATAGGAGCCTAGAGGGATACTAAACACTAGACCAAAACACAACGACAGATCATGATACTCTAGATAGAGCCCAGCACCAAAATGCTTACAATGCCCCCAAAAGAAAAGAAAGCAAGCAAGCAGCTCCTTTCTCTAGTTTAGCAGGGAACCCTAACTTCACAACACCAGGAGACAGAGGAAGAGGATAGCTGGCATTTCCCCCTAAAATCTGAGGACACATTCTCTTCTAATCTTTACTATTGCTGATTTGGGGGACTGATCAAAAGGAGGTGGAGGAGGAGATGACAGGAGGTGGGGCTCAAATCCTCAGGTTCAACAGTTGTAAAATAAACAGCAACTCTGCTTCTTTCATAAATTCCACACTATTGACTTTGGGCTTTGATTGCATTCTTGGGCAGAAATCTCATTGTTTACAATGCAAATATTTGTAAAAGTCTGTGCTTGTTAGAATTTAATGATGGAAAAACCAGAAAGCAAATATCAAGCAAACAGAAACCTCCAATTTCACCTAATTGTCATTATTTAACTAACACCAGCTTGCTGCTTGAACTCCTCTTACCAGTACCATTAGCAAGCTATATCCAAGCTTTGAATTTAGACCGATGTTCACTGTCCTAAAAGACCATTTCATCAGACTCAATCTTCCTTCCCACTCACCCTTCCTTTCTCCCTTTCTTTTACTTTTCCCTCCCTCCTTCCTTACCCCTCCCTTCCTTCCTTCTTCCTCTCTCTCTCTCTCTCCCTCTCTCTTCTTTTCTTTCTTTTTCCTCCCAAGGTTGAGTCCTCCTACCTCAGCTTCCCGAGTGCTGGTATTAAAGGTGTGAGCCTGGTGCCAGAATGTTTCTTAAGTGGCAATTTTTCTTTTTGTCAGATACTAGAAAAGCAATGACATTGGGGATTTGTAGTTTTCTTAATAATGTTTTGAGTACAGTGTCAGGGTTCTGAAATATCAGAGAATTTATTTTGGAGTATGCAAATAAATGCTGATCCAAAGGCAGCTGTAAAGTGTAATGGAAAATCAGGGAATTTGGAGACTGGCTGCCATAGAGGTGACCTTGATTCTCCTTTAAGACGTGGTTGGCAGAACAGGGTGACTGTTACATCATGCTACCCTACCTGTAATAGTGAAGCTCTGAACTTTGCTCACCTGAATCTATTAAAGGTCATTAAAGTGTAACAGATACAAAAGTGGTTCTGTCCATCCATTTAAACTTTCCAAAAGAAATCACTGCTTTGCATGGCATACTGAAAGCCAGTTCCATTTTGTGTCAATGTGGAATGAAAATGGAAAAATTAAGCCAGGGAAGATGCTGAAGTTCATCCATGTAGTTAAAAAAAAAAGTGAAAAGGAAAGCAAAATGACATTCCACTTTCTAAAAGGCAACCAGCTCTGCCTTTGATGTTGAGATTATCCAATGACCACAGAATGTGAGGGATGCTGTGTTCATTAAATCGTCGTTTCCCCTGTCCTGACTATTGTAGCACATTTCCTGCCTTAGTGAAGCAAGATAAATTAGGTTTGAAAGTCACCATGGAAAGGCGCTTTTTATCCCATGCAATTCTGACCTGGTTTCACTTTGTAATGAGCACAGCCTTAAAGTCCTTTGGACCTGTTGGCTCGGCCTGTCTCACCATGGGGTTCAGGCTCTGATGCTGCTGTTAGCTCAATCCTTTTCTTTTTTTAAAATATTTTATTTTATTCATTCTCAAGGAGAGAGAGAGAGACAGAGAGAGAGAGAGAGAGAGAGAGAGAGAGAGAGAGAGAGAGAGAGAGAGAGAGAGAGAGAAAGTCAGGTCTGCCTCCTTGTGCATCTGGCTTATGTGGGTCCTGGGGAATTGAACCCAGGGTTTTGGGCACTGGAAGCAAGTGCCTTATCTGCTGAGCCATCTCTTCAGTCCCAGCTCTGTCCTTTTCAAACACATCATTTTCTTCCTTTTCTTTTTCCTCTTCCTCCTCCCGTTCTTCATCCTCCTCCTTTTTCCTTCCTTTCTTTCTATTGGTTTTGCATTTCAGAAGTTAGATGTTCTTTATGCTTCATTTAAGTGGAAGTAGGCATCCAGCTTACATATGCTTACTTAAGATGTAAGGAAATACCATGCAAGAGTTATTTAAAACATGCGTTTTATTAGATATATAGTATCTAGTCATCAGGAAACAAAATGTTTGGAAGAGCGTTCAATGGGTCACAGACTCCACTTCCTGCCTGTTTAACACACAAACCAAGATCCTGAGGCCCAGGGCTGTCAGCTTCCTTGGGAACAGGTCTGTGCATCCTGTGTTAAGCAGGCAGTTGAAGCTTGGCAAGGTGGCTTACCAGAGAACCCAGCTGTACTCTGACAGGATAATTCTGGTTCTATCTTTTAAAAAAATATTTTATTTATTTATTTGAGAGAGTGAGAGAGCTAGAGAGAGGCAGAGAGGCAGAGAGAGAGAGAGAGAGAGAGAGAGAGAGAGAGAGAGAGAGAGAGAGAGAGAATGGGTGCTCCAGGGCCTCCAGCCACTGCAAACAAACTCTAGACATATACACCCCTTATGCATCTGGCTTTACGTGGATACTAGGGGATCAAACTAGGGTCCTTCTGCTCTGCAGGCAATTGATTAACCACTAAGCCATCTCTCCAGCCCCTTGTTTTTTCTCACCTCTCATCATTTATATCATTCACTTACAAAATAGTCAGGGCCAAGTTGATTTGGAGTTCCTTCCCACTAATGTGAATATAGTGATCTACTTGATTCAGTGGTTTGATTTCTTTCCCCTTGTTGGATAGTCTTTTGTGCCTCAACTGCAGGTTAAGTTACATTTAACAGCCAGAACCAATTATGTTCTAAGAGGCTCAGGACTAGGGAAAAGTACTATATATACCTCGGCAAATCTATTACTCATTTCTAGAAAGCAAGTTTCTCTGTTGTTTTGGAGATCCAGCCTGAATCTTCATTTCATTTTCCACTGTGGGTTTCTCTCTTAAAACACTTATACTTGAGCCCCTGTATTAACAAAGGGGAGACTACTTCCTCAGGCAAAATAACTTCATCAGAATAGGAGAGTTCATTGTCCCCAGATTCTTCAGGGTCTTCCCACACATCCCCATCCCAAGTTACAGGATCCTGTTCTTTTCCAGTAAGTGCCCTCACTTTAACTTCTGATCCCCTGTGAGGCTGGGACTTGAACTTGTTTTGCAGGTTTGCCAATCTCACAATGAGAGTTTGAGTTTAGTTTTCTTCAATTCGGGCCCTGTTACAGCAAGAGAGAATACTCTCCTCCAGGGCACACTTAGAAACCTTCAGATCATGTATGTGGGTCTTAAGCTGGGAGATTTTATTTCTGAGCTTCTGCTTGTCCCTTACTAGTTTATCCAGAGATGCTAGACGCAACCAAACAGCATCATTATACACCTTACTTTTCCACAAATATTCAAAAGCTTCAAACACTGAATCAATAAATTCCTTGCTCCTCACAAGAGGTCACTCAGGATCACCAAATACATCTATCTCATGAAGATCTTTAAACACCATGGATTATCAGTTCTCTCCTTATCACGAGAAAAAGCACTCTCCTCATTACCAGTAGAGCCTTTAATAACACTGAAGTTGAAGAGCTGATACCAGATAGCACCAAGTCCACTAAAGAAACCCATTCTGACAATTTCTGTTTCTCTAGAATCACTTCTGGTACTAAATTCTGTTTTAGTCATGGTCTCTTAGAGAAACAACAAATAGAATGAACTGTAGTACAAAAGGGATTTATTGGATTAGCTCACGGCAGTCCCCAAATAGCAGACTGCAAGCCTGAGAGTCAAGGAACCAGTAGCCACTCAGTCCCAATCCAGCACTAAAGGCCTGAAGGCTTCCTGGGGAGCCACTGGTCTTCAGTCCAGGCTGGAAGTCTGAGGAAGCTTTGTTCTAATGCCAATGAAGGGATAGATGCATGTCCAAGTCACAATAGGCCCCAGCAGCCACCTTAGGGTGGGGTCTTGCAACCCTTTCCCAGACTTTTTGACTTCCTAAGTCTCTGGAATTTCCTTCCTGCACTGCCCTGCCAAGGAAGGGATGTTTATTTCTTACTAACACGACTTCCTAAATCCCCTGAACCTCTTTTCTCTCTTCAAATCTCACCACTCAAGATTACTGTGGATTGCTAACAGGTCAAGTTGACAACAAAACTTAACCATCACATATACCTAGACAATTCTATTACCCATTTCTAGAAATCAAGACTCTCTGTTGTTTTGGAGACTCAGCATGATCTTACTGTCATTTTCCATTCTTGTTGCTCTCTAATAACACCTTTTACCTGAGTCCCTGTCTTAATACCTAGTACCAATGTTCCATTTGCTTAGATTCTATTCTCCTCAATGAAAACCCACAGCCTGATTTCCCACTTTCACAGGTTGCCCACTAATAAATTAGTAACAATAGTGTTGGTGATGATAGCAGCTACCTATTCATGAATGCATGCTTCCAATGAGGACTGAATACTAGGTACATTAAATACCATAATCTTTCCCAAGGTTGGGGCAAACATTTTTATATTATAATTTAAGTAGTTAATATGTATTCCAATTTATGTAGTTATTATTTTATAAAGTTATAAACTTTAATTAATTAGAAAAAAACACAAGTCACATTTCCAAATTGCAAGTTCATGGGTATTATTGCTTGGTACAATGCTAAAGAATGTTTTAAGTTAGGCAAATGGCTTGTTTTTCTCCTGAAACTCTGGCTGCAGACAGGCTCATGGGGTTTGCATCTTACCTGAGGGAATCTTTTCCTCCTGTCCTACAGAATGGGCATGGTGTCCAGTACTTGGTAATTTCTGAGTGGTTGCTTAACACCCTTAATTGGCTCTTGCCTCATGGTCACCTGTTCACCAGAGTACTGTATCAATTTCTCTCTATTGTACAAATGCAAAGTGGTTCCTGCTGCCCTGGTTAGACTTTGCCTGACACAGTCATCTTGATCATATCTTGATTTAAAGAGTGAGAAATCTGAGCTTTGATAAGCTTAGCATCTTGGCCAGGATCTTATAACAAACCACAGAACTTGAACTTAAATCTAGGTCTGTTTGACTCAAGGCTCTTTTCTTAGCCTTTCTCTTCTGTGTATCTCACCTGACCTCATGGGTTTGCCTGAACCCAGTCATATCTGACCTGAAAATGTTCTTGAAGAACAATGTTCTTTCACTATCAAGTAGGGCTTCTCTTTAGAGTCTGTCTATGTGACAGAGTTGCTGTCTTTCCTAGACTATACTTAATAGCTCAAACCTGTACCTACACATCCTTATAGCCTGCTCACGGTTAACCCATTATTTGAGTCTTCTAAAGAGTCCTACAATCCTGATCTGGAGTGACCCCAGAAAATCCCAGCAGAACAGAGATGACAGATTCACATTGAGATAATTCAGAGAATAGGGGTGTGGGGTTCTGTGTAGGTGACCTCATGGGCACCGTTTCCTTTTAAATGACAATCATGGTCTTTACTTACTATTTAAGGTTCCCAAGAAAGTACAAAGTTTAATAATGATCAAATTATTTCCTTTCTTGGTTTGTTCTCATAATGAATCTCATTTATAAAAATAGTATACATTATCAATAATGTTGACCAAAAAGATGCTGATTTTCACATGTGAGATAAATGTCACAGATGTTAGCAGAAAATCATCTACAGTGATTCAAGGTAAAGGCTCTGGCCAAGGGCATAGAGGCTTAACTGAAGGAATCCACTGAATAGGTGACAGAGATGAACCGGGTTTCCTACTTCACTAGCTGTGTTTAAGTCAGATGTCCCATGAGTTAATTTGCTTGGTCCTCAGCTGTTGATGAGTTGGGAAGTGGAATCTTACTCGAAAAGGCATGTTGTTGATGGTGGGCTTTGGGCTATTATAGCTAGCTCCCACTTGCCAGAGACTGGCTCACTCTCTTGCTGCTGTTTCCTACCTGGCAGGGGTGATGTCCAGCCTCTGCTCACACCATGACTTCCCCTGCCATCATGAAGCTTCCCCTTGAGACTTTAAGCCAAAAAAAGAAATTTTCTCCCATCAGTTGCTTTTAGTTGGGTGCTTTATCCCAGTAATGAGAAGGTAACTATAACACCCACATTTCTATTTCAATATTATTTCATACTAGTTTGAGTTTCCTTGTTCTAAATTATTCTGTGGTTTTCCTTGTCCATAAACCCAACAGTTATCTTGATGAATTTATGCTTAAAGAAGTCATTTTCCTATGGACCACACAGTGTATATGGAACACAGCAGGTATTTTGTAATCATTTGCTGAATGAATATATCAGAGACAGGAACCTCCCAGACAAACCTAGTCAGGCTCAGCTTTCTTGTGATACTAGCCTGCCTTGTGCAATGTTATCCTCAATTCAACCCCAAATCTATTTTCCCAGAAGCAGTGAGTGGTTTTCTACAAACATACTATTTCTGGGATCTTGTTTGGCTTTAGCATTTTTTTTTAAAAGAGCCTTGACTTTGCAGATTTGAGTAGCAGCTGCTGTTTTGAATGATATACAGGACTACACATGCCTTTTTCGCCTGTTTCTTTCCTTCTAACCCCAGGGGGATTGACATCAAGGATTGTGATTAATGGCGTTTGAGTATTTTCCTTGCCCTCTTCCACACTTTTGTACCGTGAGCATCTTTCTTTAGAAACATCCATCTCCTTCCATGTCTTGTTTTCTTCTGTGTTTTTCTTTGCAATGAAAATCTGTTGAGCCAGCCCCCTTTCCACGGCATTATCCTGTTTCCTGTCATTTTATCATCTAATATGATCCCCCTCTCTTGTACCCATTTGACACATCGGTCATGATTTTACTCTCTACTTATGGAAGGAAATTAAGGCACTTTCTTATGCTTTCTCTTTTAATTTGTATTTTTGTAGATATGTAATATTTTTTTTGGAGGGGGTTCAAGGTAGGGTCTTCCTCTTGCCCAGGCTGATCTGGAATTCACTATGTAGTCTCAGGCTGGCCTCGAACTCACGGTAATCCTCCTACCTCTGCCTCCCGAATGCTGGGATTAAAGGAGAGCACTACCACATCCAGCTTTGATAAGTAATATTTTTGTTCCTTGGAAGGTGAAGCAGAGTTATGGTGTTGTTAAGTAATTTGTACAGATGTTTCTATGGCAATGAGACCATCTAACTCATCTGTTTGTGTGGGACCAAAGATTTGCAGAATCACGTTTGCCATTTTGTTAGTGACAGTGCATCTCTGTTTTCACTCACATAGTTGGGGAGAAGATAACTGGGAAGGGAGAACTGGAAAAACTGGAGAGAGAGAGAGAGAGAGAGAGAGAGAGAGAGAGAGAGAGAGAGAGAGAGAGAGAGAGAGAGGGGGGGGGATGGTTTGTTGTGTCATTTTTTTCAATTTCATCAGGGCCCTCTGGCTTCAAGACCACTCAAGGCAGTTCGCTTCTCTTCCAGGTTACAATAAGTATATTCCAAAACTAATACTATTCAAACCCTCTACCCAACTATGTCCTTCACCCCAAACGTGATTTATGTCATGTTCCATCATCAGAGTAGATAATCTGCATCTCTCGGACTCTTAGCAAATTTTGCATGTTTCTCCTTCCTTGGACAAATAATACTGCTCTTTGCTCATTTGGCCGTGTTTGTTATTATTTTCTATCCTTCTCAAAAAATCATCTGCCAAAGAGCCTCATTTACTCTTCTTTGCCCTCTGAGCCTTCCTCTCTCCTTCCATCTAAGTTTTGCCCCGGCTCTGTCTCTCCAGTGCTATCACACCTGCCTGATAAAGATTACCGCCTATCTCTGTAGGGCTCCCTGCATCTGTCTAAAGCACTTGACATTACTGACCGTTTCATCTTTATGTCTCTAATTTCCAAGTCTCTCTGGCATTCATCTCACCTGGTTTATCTCTCAGACCTTTTTTATGGGGTCATTAGTGGCTGCTCCGCATCTAACACTTGATGCTCTTCAAAGATGAGGTCTTGCCCTTCCTTCTCTAACAAAACTCATTCTCATGGTTCAAACACCACCTCACCATTATAACCAACTCCTCTCCTCTGCTTTAAAGTTCTGCGTGCTCGTGTGCCCTTGATATTACTTTAACTTCTCTGCCTCCTCCTAGACCTATGTTTCCATCTATGATCCCTCTGTGAGCTGACAGTCTCAGGATTTACCTCCTTCATGCACCGACATCCAAGGAACTCCTCACAAGTCTTTCTCCTTCTGCTCAGTCCAATCCTACCTCATCCCAACTAATCAGATTTCTAGACTTGATGATTTTCAAATACTATGTGAACCTGTCACTTCTCCTTTTCTTTTATTATTTCCATCATATTATATTATCTTTCCATTTTATTTTATTATTTCATTTTTTGGCAGGGGCACAAGAATGCATGAAGCCGATTTTCCTGCCTCCTTTTCCCCATTCAAGTGTACATCCTTACCAGAGAACACTGGGTAAAAGGTAAACTGTGAGTATATCTCTCATTGGCATATCGTTCTTTAATGGCAACCGCCCATATGCTGCAAATACTGCATAGCACCCTGAAATGACCCCCTGGTCTACCTGACCACCTCACCAGCAGCACCTGTCACTTGGAGACTCCTCACTGTACATTGTTCATAGTTCCTTTGCTAGAAATGTCTTTCTTCTCTATTCCTAGATAAATCACCCCTATATTTCTTTTTTTTTTTAATTTATTGTCCATAATGAGTTACAACATTTAGTGGGCAAATAATGAGTTGTTATCCCCAATTCCCCACTGCCCTCCCCTCCCCCCTCCACTGGATAACCTCCTCCATGGGTCGTCTGGATCAGTCCTTGTGACAGGGGACCATGGATAGCCTAGTATTCAGCCAGGTTCTCCTGGCCGTGCCTCTGGATAATCTCCCCCACCACGGCTCTTACAATCTTTCCGCCCCCTCTTCCGCATAG
>PVHP010046104.1:0-13970 GCA_004024765.1 Zapus hudsonius | reverse complement strand
TCCCCTCTCATCCCCTCCCCTTCCCTCCCCTGCCTTCATTTCCCATCTCTTCCTGTCCTGTACCCCCCTCAGCCCCCCTGCACTTTTTAAAAAGGACAACCTTTGAGATTGGGTCTCACCATATTGCCCAGGCTGGCTGGGAACTCATCACACACACAACTCAAGCTGCCTTGGAGTTTCTCCCCCTCCCCCTGCGGTCTCCTCCCCAGAGCAGGGATTCCGGGGTGCAGTGCACACCCTCATAGATGTTTTATTTTCTGGCTGTAACACCATCCAGGGGAGCAGCTGTGCCATTTAGACCTCATTTAAACCAGACTGTGAAATCCTGGAAGGGCTAAGGGACTGGAACTATCAGACCTTTCCTTGTTCAAATATGGAGAGAGAGAGAGAGAGAGAGAGAGAGAGAGAGAGAGAGAGAGAGAGAGAGAGAGAGAGAGAGAGAGAGAGGAGAAAGAGAGGATGGGCTCATCAGGACCTCCAGCTTCTGCAAACCAACTCCAGATGCATGCACCACTTTGTGCATCTGGCTTTATGTGGGTGCTGGGGAATCAAACCTGGGTCTTACAGGTCGATAGGCAAGTGCCTTTAGTGCTAAGCTATTTCTCCAGCCCACAAGCTTCCTTACATGGAAGCTCCCATTCAAGAAGCTAGACATGAAACTATAAGGCTCTTAAGCCTGGAGTTGTCACGTGTCCTGTCCACATGCGGTCGATCCGAGGAAGTCACAGGACGGCTAAGGAGAGGTCTTTGTTCAACTGGGACAGTAAGCGATGTGGCACACAGTCGTGACTCCCCAAGGACCACTAGTGTCCCATCATCTCCCTGAGGGCGGTCTTTCCTCTGCTTGGCTGCTCCTTGGTTTGCCTTGACCTTGGGGGGCTTTTCCCCATGACAGCCCTCATCACAACAGGTAATCCCACCCCGAGATCATCCTCGGTGTCTTTTCCAGTGTGACTTCACTGTTTCACCTCTAAGGCTCCAGGAACCGGCTAGCAAATCATCCAATATTAGTGGGAAAGTTCTAAGAGTTAAAACTCTTTTTTTTGTTTGTTTTTCGAGGTAGGGTCTCGCTCTAGTCCAGACTAACCTGGAATTCACTATGTAGTCTCGAGGTGGCCTTGAACTCATGGCGATCCTCCTACCTCTGCCTCCCGAGTGCTGGGATTAAAGGCGTGCGCCACCACGCCTGGACTAAGAGTTAAAACTCTTATCCAAGATGGCACATATAATAAGCTTAGGGGGGCTGGAGAGATGGTTCAGTGGTTAAGGCACTTGTCTGCAAAGCCTAACGACCCAGGTTCAATTCCCCAGCACCCACATAAAGCCAGATGTACAAAGTGGCGCATGCATCTGGAGTTGGTTTGCAGAAGCTGGAGGCCCCGGTGTGCCCGTTCTCTCTTTCTTTCTTTCTCCTTGTAAATGAAAAAAAAATGTTTTTATAAAGCTTAAGGCCACTGCCTGGGGAGAAGGTCTTTCCTCATGAAAGGAAGACCCTTTTCCCCTTTTATAAAAATGTTTAGGGTTGGAGAGTTGGCTCAGCAGTTAAAGGCACTTGCTTGCAAAGCTCGAAGGCCCAGGATCCCCAGTATCCAGGTAAAGCCAGATGCTCAAAGGAATGCATGCATCTGGAGCTCATTTACAGTGGCAACAGGCTCTGGCTCACCCATACTCTCTTTGTCTCTCCTTTCTCTCTCTCAAATATTTTATTTATTTATTTATTTGAGAGAAAGGAAAGAGGCAGACACAGAGAGAGAATGGGCACACCAGGGCCTCCAGCCACTGCAAATGAACTCCAGATGCATGCACCACCTTGTGCATCTGGCTTTACATGGGACCTGGGGAATTGAACTTGGGTCCTTCTGCTTTGTAGGCAAGTGCCATCACCACTGAGCCACCCTAAATACATATATTTTTTTAGATGGTCCTGGCTGTTAAGAATCAGATAATTATGGGCTTCAGAGATGGCTAAGCGGATAAGGCACTTGCCTCCAGTGCTTAAGGCCCTGGGTTCAATTCCCCAGGACCCACATAAGCCAGACCCACAAGGTGGTGGCCCTGGTGTTCTCTCTCTGTCTCTCTCTGTCTCTCTGTATCTCTGCTTGAAAATGAATAAATAAAATATATTTTTTTAAAAAAGAGTCAGATAATTGGAGTGTTGTGCTTCCTCTGGGCCATAACTGTGACCAGAAGTCTTCAGTAATCCTGGGTGAGTACAGGGTCCTAAACTCCCTTTCCCTGGGTTGGTTAACAGCACAAAATTCTAAGTTCTACTCCAGATAGATTGCATCAGGACCATATAGACCAATGTCTCAGTGTACACTAAATGTTTAGAAGCACCCAGTTAAAAGTACCTTCTTGAGTCCTTCCTTCATGACTTCTTTTCTTAAAAATATTTATTTGAGAGAGAGAGCGAGAGAGAGAGCGAGAGAGAGAGAGAGAGAGAGAGAGAGAGAGAGAGAGAGAGAGAGAGAGAGAGAGAATGGGCAAACCAGGGCCTCCAGCCACTGCAAACAAACTCCAGACACACGTACCACCCTGTGCATCTGGCTTTATGTGGGTGCTGGGGAATCAAACTCAGGTCCTTCTGCTTTGCAGGCAAATGCCTTCACCACTGAGCCATCTCTCCAGCCCCCTCCTGACTTCTAAAAGGCAGCTTTGGAAAGAACTTTCTTTCCCTTTGGAGATGAAAAAATATTTCTCAATGAATTCTCACCAAAATCTCTAGCATGACTTTGCACTTGACTCTTTCTGACAATTCTCAAAGCAAACAAAACAGAGCAAATGACATTTTTGCTTGCCTTTCTCAGTGGAGTCCTGGTGGGGTGTTTGTTACTGAAACATTGTAGAAATGTGTGAGCTATTTTAGGCTCACACTGTAGTTCCAAGTCCTTAAATAGCAACAAAAGAATAACGTGTGTGCAGTGTAGGTGAAATCTTGAGTTTCTTAGAATTTTGTGTTATTATGATTACAACCTTTAAATTGCATATGGAGGTGTTTTTCATTTAACTTAATTCTTTTTCTTTTAAATATAGCAAAAAAATACAGAATGGGGTATGAGAGTGTGCTATTCATAATAACTAGAGAAGAAAGACAGAAACGCAGAGATTGAAAGTGTGGAATGAGTTATAAACAGTGCTTATCTAAATTTAATTATGATTTTATTAATCACAAGTAATCATTCTCCATGTAATAAATATAATTTAAGCTGAAAGTTTCGGGTGACAATTCATTAAGTATGTTTATTATTACATTATCATACGATATTATTAATTACTATTATTATTTTGGGTTTTTCGAGGTAGGGTCTCCTGGAATTCACTCTGTAGTCTCAGGCTGGCCTCGAACTCACCGCCATCCTCCTGCCTCTGCCTCCTGAGGGCTGGGATTAAAGGTGTGTGCCACCACACCCCAAGACATTATTACCATTATTATTTACGTTAAAAAAATGAATGTCACTGTGAAGTCAGATGTTAATGAGAAATGTTTTCATGTTTTTAGATGTATTTGTGTGCACGTGCATGCGTACAGGTATCTATATGTGTAGCCTGAATTTTTCTGGACCGATATGCTGTGAATAAACTCCATTAACCTCCCTACCATTGGGTTTTCCAAAGTAAAAAGGGTCCTGTCTCTTCTTGGGAATTTCCAGAGCTGGGGACGGTCCCTTCTGTGCTCAAGGACCTCATTTCAACAGAAGATGCCGAAAAGAACATCAAAGCACTGTCCCTGCATCTGCATGTCTTTCTCTGGGAATTCTTTCTGACTCGATGGACTTGCCCATGACTAGAGCATCTCAGTTCCTTGGCTTCTTGAAAGGTAACCAAGGAACTGGAGAGATGGCTCAGTGGCTAAGACTCTTGCCTACAAAGCCTCAGGACCCAGGTTCAATTCCCCAGCACCCACGTAAGGCCAGATGCACAAAGTGATGCATGCATCTGGAGTTTGTTTGCAATGGCTGGAGGCCCTGGGGTGCCCATTCTCTCTCGCTCGGTCTCTCTGTGTCTCTCTTCCTGTCTCAATTTGATGACAAATATAAATAAAATAATAGATAGATAGATAGATAATAGATAGAGAGATAGATATCTAGATAGATAGATAGATAGATAGATAGATAGATAGATAGATAGATAGATAGATAGGGTAACAGATGGATCTTTCTATTGCTTGTCATACGGCCCAAGAAATGCAGGCAACCCAGGGCAGGAGTTCCCAGAGGTTAATTCCAAAGCTGATCATATGAAAGGACTTATAACAGATGATTGGAATCCTGCCCTCCAGGGTGTTTGATATATTAGGTTTGGGGTGGGTTTGAGAACTTGATTCCTCTGGAGTCTGTGCCTGCTTGGGGTTGAATTTTTATTTATTTATTTGCAAGAGAGAGAGAGAGAGATGGGCTGGAGAGATGGCTCAGCGGTTAAGGCACTTGCCTCTGGTGCCTAACGCTCTGGGTTCAATTCCCCAGGACCCACATACCACATAAGCCAGACCCAAAAGGTGGTGGCCCTGGTGTGCTCTCTCTCTCTTTCTCTCTCTCTCTCTCTGTATTTCTCTGCTTGAAAATGAATAAATAAAATATTTTTAAAGAGAGAGAGAGAGAGCATGCCAGGGTCTCCAGCCACTACAAACGAACTCCAAATGCATGCGCCACTTTGTGCATCTGGCTTTTCATGGGTGCTGGGGAATCAAACCCAGGTCCTTAGGCTGTGCAGGCAAGTGCCTTAACCACTGAGACATGTTTCCAGCTCTAGAGCTTAATTTGTTGGCACTTCCTAATAAAGACTAAGGAAGGTTACTTCGATATTGGTCCTAGAATATGCCAGATGTCTCTCTGTCTGCATGTCTGTCAGTGTCTGTCTCTCTCCATTACACACACACACACACACACACACACACACACACACACACACACACACACACACGCTTGTGAGAGACCAAGTGATGGTTCGGTTAACAACAGAAAATTCTAAGGAGGATCAACACCGCTCAAATGCCATCATCAGTTAGTTCTTCTATGAAATCCGGACACCTAACTTATTTTGAACTTGAAGCTCCATTTCCTTTTCTGCCAAATGCAGACAAAAATCTCACTCAGGGATTTGTGCACCTGAAATGATACTGGTATTTTTTCAAGCACATGCTCCATGTAAATTAACTCTTCTATCCTCTAATACTTAGGCAAATCCTTATGTTAGATATGATAGGTAGAGCTATGTTACTCAGGAATGACATACTCCAATCTGATACAAAGTGTTCAAACACCATAAGTTCCTACGAAGAGGCTGGAGAGATGGCTCAGCTGTTAAGGTACTCACCTGCAAAGCCTGATGACCTGGGTTTGATTCCCTAGCACCCCCGTAAAGCCAGATGCACAAAGTGACGCATGCATCTGGAGTTCATTTGCAGCAGCTGGAGGCTCTGGTGCACCCATTCTCTCTCTGTCTCTTCTCTCTGTGTGTCTGTCTCTCTCTGCTTGCAAATAAATAAAAATATATTTAACAAATTCCCACAACAGAGTGAGAAACAAGAGAAAACGAATAGGAGGTATTTACAGGGTTAAATTTGATCCAGGGGCGTCTAAATAATACCTTTAATACCTGTGTGTTTATATGATCAGAACGAGTGAAAACCTGCCTCGGAGAAATCAGATTAAACAGGTAAAGGAGACAGTCATTTTAATAAGGAGCTTCTACATATATATATATTTAATATATAGTAAAAAAACCCTTTATACTTCATTATCTATGTATTCCTCAGTCATTCAATTTTATTTTATCCTTCATAATTAAAAAGGAGACAAAACCAAGTCTTTTAAGAAAGTGTTTCAATGCCACTCTGTTTTGTAAACAACATTAGTTGCATGAAGATCAGGTTATACTATATGTGTGTGTGTGTGTGTGTGTGTGTGTGTGTGTGTATAAACAGGTTATACTCTTTTTTCACTATATATATTATTCTCTCTATATATATATATTATCTATCTATCTATCTATCTATTTATCTATCTATCTATCTATCTATCTATCTATCTATCTATCTATCTATCATACTCTTTTTCCCCCTCGCCCCAGCTCTGGTTACCCTGTGGCCCTTCTCAGTGGGGTTACTGAAGGGTTCATGAAGCCCTCACTTGGTCAGTCCCTATGGGGGAGGGAGGGAGCCTACCTGGGGATATCCCTACCCACTCTGTGGCTCTCACAATCTTTCCACGCCCTCTTCCACAATGTTCCCTGAGCCACGGCAGACCTGTTGGCAGTCAGATTTAGTTTGGAGTTTTCTACAACCTCTGGATTTCTGCTTTGATGGGTTTTGATTGATCACCGTGTCTGTCACCATTGTCCGGGAGGTGGTTGTCAGGAGAGCAGTGAGAGCAGTGTTCAGGACACTGTAATTTCTCCCGGGCTGTGGCAGATGTGGGAGAGATGTCCCGTTTCGTGGTGGCACTCAGCTGTCTTCTTGTCTTAGCCATGGATTTTGGTTCTCTTCTGTTTACTTTGCCATGTGTAAAATAAAGCAGAGTCTCCAGCCAAGAGTGAGAGCAGCTTGGGTAATGGCCATGCACAGTTGTCTGAGAGTTTCTTTTAGATGTATGTGCCCACTCTTCTTCAGACAACAGTGGGGTCTTGTATCTGAAGTCCGAGTTTCCAGACCATGGGATTCTGACTTGCTTTCTAGTGTTTCTAGTTGCTTTCAGATATGAGATCTCTCCCACGGAGCCAGCCTCATGTCGAATCAGAGAACAGTTGGTCACCCTGCAGAGGCTGTGTGTGCCAAGATTGCACAAGTGTGCACTTCTTGTCTGGCTGGTTGATTTCGTAGTCTGCAGGGCCCCTGTTTACTCGTGCAGTTGCTGACTGCTGTCCCTCGGTGGCTCCAGCACTCTGAGGGCTGGTCAGGGGGCATCTAGGTTCCCTTTAGGCTCCAGCGTGACATTCTGATGTCCTGTGACCAGAGCCTGACTCACCCCACCTTAATGTGTCCCTCTCATGAGGTCTTCCAGAGCTTTCCAGGTGGTAGGAACATGGTGTTCTACAGATACTCCTAGTAGAATTATGCTCACACGTAGAGAATTATGCTCACACATGTAGAATTATGTTCACACATGTAGAACTGTGCTCGCACATCTAGAATTATGCTCGCACATGTAGAATTATGCTCACACGTGTAGAATTATGTTCACGTGTGTAGAATTATGCTTACACATGTAGAGTTATGTTCACACATGTAGAATTATGTTCATGCATGTAGAATTATGTTCACACATGTAGAATTTGCTCACACATGTAGAATTATGCTCAGACATGTAGAATTATGCTCACATGTGTAGAACTATGCTCACATGTAGAGACTTATGCTCACACGTGTAGAATTATGCTCACACATGTAGAAGAATTATGCTCACACGTGTAGAATTATGCTCACACATGTAGAAGAATTATGTTCACGCATGTAGAATTATGTTCACACATGTAGAACTATGCTCACACATGTAGAATTATGCTCACATGTGTAGAAGAATTATGCTCACACATATAGTTATGTTCACGTATGTAGAATTATGTTCACACATGTAGAATTATGTTCACACGTGTAGAATTATGTTCACGCTTGTAGAACTATGCTCACACATGTAGAATTATGCTCACACATGTAGAATTATGTCCACACGTATAGCATTATTTTCGCACACATAGCATTATGCTCCCACATAGAGAATTATGCCACAGCATTCCGTTCTCTGCTTGGCTGAACAACACTCATTACCTTCTCTCCTCCCTGGGCTCACCATTTTGACTGGTACCATTATTCTCACATTAAGTCCCCAGAACCCAAACTCACATTTGCTGTAAGTGTGATTCCGTGTGACATTTCATGGGAAGCTATGGTAAATACCAAGAGGACATTGATGTTAAAACCACCCCCAGCTTCCTCTCCTCCACCCGAGGTTGCATTTGTATGCATGCACGTATGCACACACAGCTTGTTTGTGTACATTAACCCATTGATTGGGTCCATACAATTTCACGTGACCAATCAAAACAACTGGCGCTGCTGGGTTGAGCATAGAAGCTTCTGGAATGTGTGTTTCTCTTTCTCTCTCTTTTTTGTTATTATTTAGTTACAAGGAGAGAGAGCGAGAGAAAGAGAGACAGAGAAAGAGAGAAAAAGAAAGGAGCATGCTAGGGCTTCCAGTCACAGCAACCAAACTCCAGACGCATGTGCCACTCTGTATATCTGGCTTTCCGTGGGTGCTGGGGACTTGAACCCAGGCTGTTAAGCTTTGCAGGCAAGCGCCTTAACTGCTGAGCCATCTCTCCAGCCCCTGTGTGATTTTGTAAGGGATTCATCAAAAGTATATGGCCATTAACCTTATATGATATTTTAGTAAGAATCTCTGAAAGTTAAGCCTCAATGAAAGTGTAAGGCACCCAAAACATGATTACTTAAGTGTGAAGTTGCCAAATGGAGAGAGAGAGAGAGCATCAGTTAGCCTGTCCTTGATTGAGGGAGTGGGCCATGTCTCATTTATTTCTGTGCAGTGTTCTATTAATTTTGGAGAGTAAGTTTCCTGTGAACTTTCTTGGGGTAGGATGTTGATTGTGCTTCCTGGTTGGAAAAGGGTAAAATTATGCAATTAAATCATTAATAGAGTTGGTATGTGAAGAGAGAATATGAGAGAAATCACTTAGCAGATAGGTCAAGGCATGCGCCTTTAGTCTTTCATTGGTCTGATAATTTTGTACATTTTTCTTTAACTTCCTGGGGGCTCTCACAAGCTAGAAGTGAATATATATGAAAATATCAGGGTTCTGGGGAGATGGCTCAGCAGTTAAGGCACTTGCCTGCAAAGCCTAATGACCCAGGGTTCGATGATTCCCCAGCACCCATGTTAAGCCAGATGCACAAAGTGGTGTATGCATCTGAAGTCCATGTGCAGTGGCTGGAGGTCCTGGTGTGCCCAGTCTCTCTCTCTCGTTCTCAAATATCTTTCTGCTTACAAATAAAGAAATGAAAATTAAATAAAGTTCGCACTAATTTTTAATGCATGCTGTTTGAAAGGAACTGTCTTCAAGTATAAATGTGATTTAACCATTTCTCCAACTACACAAGAATCAGAAAGCAGGGCTGAAGAGATGGCTCAGCGGTTACAGCGTTTGCCTGCAATGCAGAAGGACCAGAGTTCGATTCCCCAGTGCCCATCTAAAGCCAGATGCACAGGAGGGCACATGTGTCTGGCTTGCATATGCAGTGGTTGGAGGCCCTAGTGTGCCCATTCTCTCTCTCTCTCTCTGCTCTCTCTCAAATAAATAAATAAAATATTAAAAAAAAAGAATCAGAAAGCAGACTCTTACATTCTTGCCTGTCATTTCCATTCCTTGGAAGGATGCTTGGGACCAGTATCTCTTCCTTGCTGAGCAGGTGCTCTGGGGTCTCTGCTCCTTAATTCTCACAGCTCATCTGGAGGAAGGGTGTTGAGCCCCACTTGACAGACAAGGGCCTTGGGAAGCTGCCCAAAAGTCAGGGAAAAAGAACTGGAAACGGGATTGAAGTAGATTGTGATCACTCTATCTATACCTTGCATTGCCCAGATGTGGCTAAGATGAGCTCTCTCTCTGGCCTGCCAAAGCCAGGGCTTCTCCATGATTTTGGAAGCAGGAAGTGAAACTTTGCTCTCTGCCTTTCCACTTAATTTCTATTTTTGTTAATTACTTTGCAATCACAGAGAGAGGGTGGGGGGAATGACCGCACATGGGCTTCTTGCCCCTGCAAACGAGCTCCAGATGCACGCACCGCTTTGCGCATCTGGCTTTACATGGGCACCGGGGAATCAAACCCCAGCGCTGTCAGGCTTTGCAAGCAAGTGCCTTAACTGCTGATCCATCTTCTCATTCCTCTTTTCATTTTATTTTCCATTTCTTGTTCCCTCTCTGTCAGCTGGAAAGTAGCCGCTGGTACTCATCACGGCTCAAGAAAAAGTACTGTTTTATTTCAAACAGTTAATCCTCATCAAACGTTAATGAAAATACATAACAAATAATTACAACAAACACGGTGTCTGATGAAGACGGAAGAGATGACAATCTTGTGAATTTTTAATCTGAGAAATAGATAATGTGACATTAATAAGACTTAATTACATCATTAAATATTTACAATTACCTTCCTTAATAGATTTTATTTTTATTTAATATATCTCTCTTTTAAATGTCTGTACACTTCCATGAGGTTGCTACAGAAGATCCTATCAACTCTTAGGGCAGAAGAGAATTTTAACTTTTAACTGATTCTCCATATTGATCTCGAAACTTCCTACCTTATTTATTGTGCACGAAAGCTAATAAACCTTGTACACTTTATTATAATTGATATTTTCTCCACCCAGAGGGATAAATAATTAATGCCATCTCAGACACATGGTGTGCAGTACACTTATTTGGAAGGGAAAAAAATGGCAACAAAACCATCCGAGGAGTATATTATACATTCCATTTTAGTCCTCGACACTCACAATTAATGCTGCAATTTTACAGGAAAACATCATTATTAACTTTGGGAATCTGTCTTACCATGACCAGATTTAGGCAGCTGAAGCTAAGGAGATGGATCCGGCCTCAACTGGTTCTCTCTGGATCGCCACATGTTCAGCTGCTTCTGAAGGATTGTGAAATAACCCATCCATTATCTGTCTCTTCATTCATCCATTTCACACCCTGGGAAAGGTGTGGATTAAAGGGAAAGGGTGGTCTCCACCCCAAAATTGAATTTGGCGTTTAATTTCTGTACTGTTATCATAATTGTGTTTTAATCGAAAAGCAACACCTCTCTCAAAATTGCTAATCACATAATTAAAGCCATTTGATCTTTTTCTCTCACCATCACAATAGTATTTTCTCTCTCACTCTCTTTTCTTTCTTTTTTGTCTTCTTCTTTACTTTCTTCCTTCCTTTCTTTCTTCCTTCCTTCCCTTCTTTCCTTTCTTCCTTCCCTTCCTTTTCTTCCTTCCTTCTTTCCCTTCCTTCCTTTCTTCCCTTCCTTCCTTCCTTCCTTCCTTCCCTTCCTTCCTACCTTCCCTTCTTCCTTCCCTTCTTCCTTCCTTCCTTCCTTCCCTTCTTCCTTCCTTCTTCTTTTCTGTTTTTTTTCAAGGTATGTTCTCACTCTAGCTCAGGCTAACCTAGAACTCACTCTGTAGTCCCAGGCTGGTTTCGAACTTGTGGTGGTTTTCCTGCCTCTGTCTCCCAAGTGCTGGGGTGAAAGGTGTGTGCCACCAAGAGTCTTCTTATGGAGGTAGAAAAATATATATTTGCGGTAGTTTGAATGTGATAGGTTGAATGCATGTTCCCATAGACTCAGTTAACTTTGAACTTTTAACTATTTTGATTTTATTAAAATAAAACTTGCCGGCCAGACATGATGGCACACGCCCATTCTCTCACTCTCTCTCTCTTTCTCTGTCTCTCTCTGTATCTCTGCTTAAAAATGAATGAATGAACAAATAAATAAATAGACAATATTTTTAAAAAATATTTTATTTATTTTTTTAAGCAGAGAGATACAAAGAGAGAGAGAGAGAGAGAGAGAGAGAGAGAGAGAGAGAGAGAGAGAGAGAGAACACCAGGGCCACCACCTTGTGGGTCTGGTTTATGTGGGTCCTGGGGAATTGAACCCAGGGCCTTAGGCACCAGAGGCAAGTGCCTTATCCGCTGAGCCATCTCTCCAACCCACAATTTTTTTAAAAAGTGTGTTTTTGGTTCATACCAAAATCTGAGAGTGTAACAAGCTTTCCATCCATGCACTCAATAGATGATTTATCTCACTTCAGATTATTCAGAAAAACGGAGTTCAGGGAGGGCTGTGAATAACAACACAAATGCTAGCAACAAACTTCTAGAACTAGTGGTGTCTAGAACATTCCACAATCATGGAGATGACACTGCCCACTAACTGCTGGCCCTATGCCGATGATGACCACTGGAAATGCGGCTCATGACACAGAAGAAACCAGTTTATACTTTTATGTAATTGTTATTAGCCTAAATTGAAATGGTCACGTGTGGTATTCGGCAATACGGCTGGATCAAAACAAGGTAAGCAAAGGGCATAAGTAAAGAGAATTAAAAAGGGGAACAAAAGAACTGTTAGATGAAACTTTAATCAAATGTCTGATCTTGAGACGTTACCATAAAGATAAGGCCCTGGTGTGGTGGAGTACACCTTTAATCCCAGCACTCGGGAGGCTGAGGTAGGAGGATTGCTGTGAGTTCGAGGTCATCCCGAGACTATGTGGACTTTTGGAGTTGGGCTGGATGCACTGCATTTTACACGATGTATGGTTGTCAGTTTGTGGGGACCAGGGGCAGATCATAATAGTTTCACCCAGGGGTCCCCATAGACTCATGTGTCTGAATGCTGATCCCCAGCGGAGGGCAGTTTGGGAATTGGAACCTTGTTGGAGGTGTGTCATTGGGGGTGGGCTTATGGGGTTCTAGCCAGCTTCCCCTTGCCAGGGTTGGTCACACTCTCCCGCTGCTGGTGTCCCCCTGATGTTGGCCGGGAGGTGATGTCCAGCCTCTGCTCATGCCGTTGTTTTCCCTGCCATCATGGAGCTTCCCCTCGAGTCTGTAAGCCAGAAGAAACCCTTTCCTCCACAAGCTGCTTCTGGTCGCGTTCTTTGTCACAGCAAGGAGAAGGTGACGATAGCAGTTACGCTGGTCTACCTGGGCCAGAGTGACAAAAAGGGAAAAAAGAAGAATTCACATTTGCTAGGCAAAAATTGACAAGGGCTGGGGGAGATGTCTTGCGGTGTTAAGAGCATCGGCTGCACAAGCTGGAGCCCCTGAGCCCAACCCGAAGCCTCCAATGAAAAGGCTTGGTCTTGTCATACACACCTCTCCCTCCACCCACCCTGTCCAGGGGACAGAACAGGAGGACCCTGGGGCGCCCTGGTCCACCTCTCTTACCAAAACCAAGCAAGAAGCAAAAACAGTACAAGTTCCATGTGCAATGGCAGATGCTGTCTTCAAAAATAATAAGAATAATAAGGCATTCAGATGTGGTGGCTCACACCTTTAATCCCAGCAGTCAGGAGGCAGAGGTAGGAGGATCGCCATGAGTTCAAGGCCAGCCTGAGACTACAGAGTGAATTCCAGCTCAGCCTGGGTGAGAGAGAGACTCTACTTCAAAAGGAAAAATAAAATGACAAAAGACTGGAGGACACAGAGGTCTTCTCCTGGCCTCTGAACATGGGACCATGGGACACACACATATCCGTCCACACAACTACACATACGCACACAGAAATCAAGGAGGAAAAAAATTGGACAAAAGGTTTAGATTTGAAATAAAAAGTCCTATATATCAATAAAAAGAAAGATAACCAATTTTTAAATATAAAAAAGCTGTATTAAAAACTTTTATAACCAGGCATCCTGGCAAACACCTTTAATCCCAGCACCCAAGAGGCAGACGCAGGAGGAACATTGTGAGTCTGAATTATAGAATGAATTCCAGGTCAGCCTGGGCAAGAAAAACCCTACCTTGAAAACAAAGAAACAATAAAAAAAAGCTTTTAAAAATAATTAATGAATTTATTTATTTATTTGAGAGAGAGAATGTGCACACCAGGGTCTCCAGCCACTGCAGACAAACTCCAGACACATGCACCACCTTGTGCATCTGGCTTTCTGTGGGCACTGGGGAATCGAGCTTGGGTCCTCAGGCTTTGCAGGCAAATGCCTTAACCTCTAAGCCATCTCCCCAGGCCCCTAAAAACTTTTATAGCTGGGGAGATGGCTTTGTGGTTGAGTGCTCTTGCTTGCAAAGCATGCTGGTTCAGGTTCTACATGCCCCGTACCCATGAAAAGTAAAATACACAAAGTGGTGCAGATGTCTGGAATTCATTTGCAATGGCAAGAAAGCCTGCAGTACTCTCTCTCTCTCTCTCTCTCTCTCTCTCTCTCTCTCTCTCTCTCTC
>PVHP010046103.1:0-13432 GCA_004024765.1 Zapus hudsonius | reverse complement strand
GGAGGAGGAGGCGGCTGGAGAGATGGCTCAGCGGTTAAGGCACTTGCCTCCAGAGCCTAAGGCCCCCGGTTCAATTCCCCAGTACCCACATAAGCCAGAAACACAAGGTGGTGGCCCTGGTATGCGCTCTCTCTCTCTCTCTGCTTGAATGAATAAATAAAATATCTTAAAAAAAGAAAAAAAGAAGAATGCATCAAAGTCAGGTGTGGTGGCATATGCCATTAATCGCAGCACTAGGGAGACAGAGGTAGGAGGATCGCTGTGAGTTCAAGACCACCCTGAGGGCAGTGGGGGTAAGGGGGGGGAATAATCAAAAAGATCACTCATGCTGTATCTGTGTTGAAAGTACGAGGCACAAGAATATATGCATTTCAATATTAAAAAAAATTCACCAAGTCAGCTTCATTCCAGAGATACAAGGATGGTTCAACACACAAATATCAGTAATTGTAATACATCCCATAGACTCAAGGATAGAATTCACTTGATCTCAATAGATTCAGAAAGGCCTTTAACAAAATCCAACATTCCTTCATGATAAAAAACTCTAGAGAGACTAGGGATGGGGAGACCATATCTCAACATAATAATGGCTACATATAAGAAACCTATAGCCAACATCATACTAAATGGAGGAAAAACTCAAAGTATTCCTACTATTTTCTGGAAAAGACAATGGGGTTCACTCTCTCCACTGATATAGTGCTTAAAGTCTTAGAACAATAAGACTAGAGAAATAAGTGAAAGGCTATAATTTGGAATGGAAGTCTATCCTTACTGGCAGATAATATAATTCTATATGTAACAAATATAAAACTATATATAAAAGACTCCACCAGAAAACAATTAGAGCTGATAAATACTTTCAGCAAAGTGGCAGAATACAAAATTAACACACAAATATGAGTAGCTTTCATATATACCAATAACAAACATACTGAAAAAAATAAGTTTCATTCATTATAGCCAAACAAAAGAAATTAAGTATCTCAGAATACCCTTAACCAAGGATGTGAAAGATCTCTATAAACACAAGAAAGAAACTGAGAACGACCCCTAAAGATGCTCATGCAATGGAAGAATATTTGAAAATGGCCACCCTACCAAAGCAATATAGACTCAATGTGATCTCCATCAAAATTTCAGAACCACCTTTTTTTTTTTTCTTTTGGTTTTTCAAGACAGGGTCTTGCTCTAGCCCAGGCTGATCTGGAATTCACTACAGAGTCTCAGGGTGGCCTTGAACTCACAGCAATCCTACTTCTGCCTCCCAAGTGCGGGGGGGGGATTAAAGGTGTGCCCAGCCCAGAAATAATAATCTTAAAATTCATATGGAAACACAAATACTTGATTTCACGCTATACTACAGAGCTATAGTAATAAAAACAGCATGATATTATAAAAATAAAAATGTAGATCAATGGAAAAAACCAGAAGATCCAAGTATAAGTCTAAGTAATATAGCACCTGATTTTGACAAAGATGCAGAAGATGCGCATTGGAGATAAGACAGCATTTTCAACAAATACTGTTGGGGGGAGGGACACGACTGGATACTTACATGTAGAAGAATGAATCTACACCTTTATCTCTCAACATGCACAAAAATAAACTCCAAATGGATCAAGGACCTCAACCTCAACCTAAAACCCTGAAATGACTAAAGGAAAACATAAGAACACTTCAAGACATAGGCATATGGAAGAACTTTCTGAATAGCACCCCATTTGCCCAGGAAATAAAGCAAACCACCAACAAATGGGACTTCAAGAAACTAAGGTTATTGTACAGCTAAGGAAACTGAATGCAAGAAAATCTTCTCCCAATATACCTCTGACAGAAGATTAGAATAACTAGAATATACAAATAACTCAAACAATAAAAAAAATCCTATCAAAAAAATGAACTATGGAACTGAACGGAGAGTTCTCAAAAGAAGAAATACAAGTGGCCAATAAGTATTTTTTAAAGTATTTGCCATCTTTAGCCATCAGGGAAATTAAAATTAAAACTAAGATTCTAGTTTACCCTGGTCAGAATGGCTATCCTCAAAATAAAAAAATCAACTGATGGGAACTGGAGAGATGACTCAGTGGTTAAAGGCACTTTCTTGCAAAGCCTGCCAGCACAGACTCTATTCCCCAGCACCTATGTAAAGTCAGATACAGAAAAGTGCACGAGGGCTGAAGAGATGGCTTAGCGATTAAGGTGTTTGCCTGAAAAGCAGAAGGACCCAAGTTCGATTTCCCAGAACCCTCATAAAACCAAATGCACAAGATGGTGCATGTGTCTGGAGTTCATTTGCAGTGGCTGAGGCCCATTCTCTCTCTCTCTTTCTCAAATAAATATTTTTCTAAAAAGTGCAGGTGTCTGGTGTTTGTTTACAGCTGCAAAAGATCTTTATGTACACTCGTACATGTATACATAGGCAAATTATAGAAAATATACTGAGTGAGGTAAACAAGGTTCTAAAAGACAAAAGAGCCAGGTGGTGTACGTCTTTAATTGCAGCACTCAGGGGACTGAGGTAGGAGGATCATTGTGAGTTCCAAGCCAGCCTGGGCTAGAGTAAGAACTCATCTAGAAAAACCAGAAAGACAAATGCTGCATGTTCTCCCTCACTGATGTATGTAAGTTGAAGTAAGAGACTGTAAGAGGCCAGGAAACTAGGAGTCATGAGGGGTAATGGCTTAAGGGGAGGTGATAGTACACATCTAAGTAGTGGGTGGACAACTAGGGTGGAAAGACGAAAAAGTGAGATTGGGGAAGGTAGTGCAGGGGAGAAGATGGGGGACAGTTACCCAAAACTAAAGACATTATGAAAAAAAGCCATAGGGTTACCCAATTCTTTGTTAGCTAATTAAAAAAAAAAACATAATATTTTAAAAAGAGAGAGTTTGGAAAAAAAAACCAAAAAACTTACTTTGAAGGTAGGCAATGCTGCTCTCTGAAGCCACAGGTTGTCCTAGGGAAACCCCAGTGCCAAGAGTGGGATACTTCCCAGTGAGTTGTTGGTCAAGGAAGCCCCACGGGTCCCCAAAATAATACAGGCTAATGCTAAAGTACTTGACTGTCCTCGGAATTAGATGTTAAGACCCTGTTGTTGACCCACACCACATATGTGGGTTGCAGGATATTGAATAATTAAACTGAAACTGACCTGAAAGCCTCCTCCCTGCTGGCAACTTGTCACAGTGCAGGAAAGCACTATGCAGTCTGTTGGCAGAAAAAAGTCACCAACAGTCTTATCCAACACTGGATCCATGCTGCTTGCTACACAACTGACCAGCCAGGCAAGATGTGCCCACTGATGCAATTGTGGCACGGCTATCATGGGGTAAACAGATGCTCCGTGATTGGATTTGAGGACCACTGCATAGGAGAAAATTCATGCCTGGCACTAAAACCTAGCCCAAAGCCTAAGGCTAAGAAGGTCATAGACCTGGTGGTGGGGGATATCCATTACCATTGTTGTGCTGAGTAGATTTCTAAAAACCTGTGACAAAGAAGCCAGACCTCTGTGAGGAAGACTAGTAGCCAAGTATTTAGAATGAATCAAAAGCCAAATTACATCCCAGCACTCAGGAGGCAGAGGTAGGAGGATCACCAAGAGTTTAAGGCCACCCTGAGACTACACAGTGAATTCCAGGTCAGCCTGGGCTACAGTGAGACCCTACCTAGAAAAACAAACAAACAAACAAACAAACAAACAAAAGCCAAATCACAAGAAAAAATTTTCAAAGGATGACATCTACTAATTTTAGTGTTTTTTTTTAATTTTGGCTTAACCACTTCACTTTGATACTTTTGAAATCATTTTTTCAGTAAGCTCACATAAGGTTAAAATATAAAACATGTTTTAAAATCTTTATTCCAAGGCTGGAGAGATGGCTCAGCGGTTAAAGGCACTTGCTTGCAAAGACTGCTGGCCTGCTCCAGGTTAGATTCCCTTGTAGCTACATAAAGCCAGATGCACAAATAGCACATGTGTCTGAAGTTCATTTGCAGCAGCAAGAGGCCCTGACATGCCCATTGTCTCTCTCTCTCTCTCTCTCTCTCTTTCCCTCCCTCCCTCCCTCTCTAATAAACTATTGAAAAAAAACCTCTCTGTGTGCTTTTGAGGTGGAGTATTGCTACATAGCCCAAGCTAAGCTAAAATTCATGATCTACCTGCCTCAACCTCCTGGGCACTGGATTTCAGGAACGCAAGATCACATCCCACATAGAAACCTGGATTATGAAAACCACTAAATCTACCTGTGTTCCTTAGCACTTCTCAGCATAGATGGTTGCTGTGTATCTCTATGAAGCTCTGTGTGTGTGTGGGGGGGGGGAAGAGGAATGGTGTGCTGGCATGTGGGTATCCATGTTTGTATGTGTGTGGGCACATATTTGTGTGCAGGTACACATGTCTGTGTGTGCGTGCATGCCTGTAGAGGCAGAGGAAAACCTGTGATATTCGCCTCAGAAAAGCATTCACCCTCTTTTTGATACAGGTTCTCATTGACCTGGAGCTCACCAATTAGGCTAGCCAGTGAGCTTCACGGATCCTCCTGTGCTAGAATTACAATCACGTGCCACAATGCCCAGCTTTTACATGGGTTAGGAAGAGAACCCAGGCACTTTACCCAGCGAGTTATCTCCCCAGCCCATCTATGAAGTGTCTATGGCAGAATCTAGATCTACTTTTCTCCTTTGTATCTTCCCAAATTCCTAGCACAATATTTCCCATGGTAAACATTTGCTATTTCTTGAATCAATGAAAAAAAATACTTAAAGCATACAAGAGGTAGTCAGCTAGACGCCCCAGCCAGACAGTCTTGGGTTGAGAGGACCATGCACATTCACATTAGAGCCCAAGATCACCAAGAGCAAAACACTGGAAGCTTAAGATCTCATCTTACTGACAGTGCAGTGACCTAGAGGTTCTGGCCAGCAAGCCCCACCCAGGAGCAGAGCGCCCCCAGAGCTTTTGACTTCTCCATCTGCAGAACTGAGCGCACACTAAGGACAAGATATCCTGGGAAAGCCTCCAGCATGAAATAAAGATCAAGACAAGCAGGAAAAACAATCTGAAGGAAGCATACCACTACAGAGAAGTTAAAAATTATAATCATGGGCTGGAGAGGTGGCTCAGTGGTTAAGACACTTGCATACAAAGCCTAAGGACCTGGGTTCAATTCCTAGTACCCACATAAAGCCAGATGCACAAGGTAGTGCATTCTTCTGGAGTTCGTTTGCAGTGCCTAGAGGCCCTGGTGCAGCCGTTATGTCTCTCCTCTATCATGCCCCCTCTCTTATTCATTCATAAATATATAAGTAAATAAGTACAATTTTTTAAATTAAAAATTATAATCAGTTGCATTCTTAAAGATACAGGAAGATATTGCAATTATAAAGCAAAGACATAATTTCACAAGATAGTCCAGCTGATTCCTTTGCAAAAGAAAGAAGTAAATAGAGGCCTGGCGTGGTGGTACACGCCTTTAATCCCAGCACTTGGGAGGCAGAGGTAGGAGGATCGCCATGAGTTCAAGGCCACCTGAGACTACATAGTGAATTCTAGGTATAGTTAAGTTGAAATTCACTTATTTTTGTGGCATTCATTATTTATTTATTTATTTATTTATTTTGTTTTTTCAAGGTAGGGTCTCACTCTAGCCCAGGCTGACCTGGAATTCACTATGTAGTCTCAGGGTGGCCTCAAACTCACAGCAATCTTCCTACCTCTGCCTCCCAAGTGCTGGGATTAAAGGCATGAGCCACCATGCCCAGCTAGAATGTAAGTTTTTAATCAGTGTTAGTTGAAAAAAATATATGAATGTATTTTGAAAACTAAGGTGACTTAAATGAAAAGAACGAGATGTCAGATCATCTCAGCCTAAAGTTCTCAAGTTTGTGGTAAATACAACCACCCAATTCAAGTTTTGTCAACCTTGCATAGTCTTACAAAATGTAAAAGTTTAATGACAGGATTTAATTATTAAAACGGGTATCCTTTAGATATTCATTACTAAATGTTTCTAAATCTGGACATATTCTTCCACTGAACTTAATTTTATTTATTTGCTGAAGACTGAATTCAGGACCTCACACAAACTAAGCAATGAGCTACACAACACCCCAATATTTTTAAAATTCATTCAATTATTTGAGGATTCAGTTTCAAAAGTGAATCAATAATTAAATTCAAATACACAAAAATGTATTTATTTTAAAAAGTTGCAAGAAAAAGGTATTTATTAGTTTTACTGAATGGTTTGGGATACCAGAATTGAGTTAGAAAATATCAACTGAACCTCATAGTGGCTACACAAAACCTGCATAATAGGAGGGGGAAAAAAAGACACCATCAAAATAGAAATGACAGTAGTAGGAAAGAAAAAGGGATTCAGTGGAGGGGAGATTTGGGAGGGGAAAAAGGAAGGGAGACTGGGAATCATTATAATCACAGTATATTGTCTACATATACTAAGGTTATAGAAAAAAAGTTTAAAAAAAATAATAAAAATTTTAATAAAAAAAAGAGGTATGGAAAGGTGGCTCAGCGGTTGGGGTGCTTGCCTCCAGTGCCTAGGGACCTGGGTTCGGTTCCCCAGGGGCCACCTGGGCCAGGCCCACAGGGTGGTGGCCCTGGTGTGCGCTCTCTCTCTCTCTCAATCTCTCTCTCTCTCTCTCTCTCTCTCTCTCTCTCTCTCTCTCTCTCTCTCTGCTTGAAAGTGAATGGGTAAAATATTTTAAAAAAAGAAAGAAAAGAAACACAGCAGAGGAGCTGGCTCACAGTTAAAGATGCTTGCTTGCAAAACCTTCCAACACAAGTTTGATCCTCCTCAGTGCTTATATAAAGCCAGCCACAAAGTGGCAAAGGTGTCTGTGATCCCAATGCACCTGTAACAACTGGAGGCAGTCAGGAGAGTTCAAAGCTCAGGGCCAGCTACAGTGCTGTCTGCAGTGGCAAGGGACCCTGCCTCAAAGGTGGAATTAGAGCAGACACCTTGAGGTTGTCCTCTGTGATGCCAAGTTTTGTTGTCAACTTGACCTGTTAGCAATCCACAGTAATCTTGAGTGTTGTGTAGCAGATTTCCTCTGAATTGAAGAGAGAAAGGAGGCTCAGGGGATTTAGGAAGTCATGTTAGCTAGAAACAAACACCCTTCCTGGAGGACAGTGCAGGAAGGAAATTCCAGAGACTCAGGAAGTCAACATGTCTGGAAAGGTTGCAAGACCCCACCCTAAGGCTATATAAAAGATAAGGAAATCTCTCCCTTCCTTCCCCCGTTTTGCTGGTGTGTATATATGTAGTGTTAGTGATGGCTTCTCTCCCTCTGCCTGGACCTGTGAAAGGGGGCCAGCCTCTGTCACCATTATGGAACTTCCTCTGGATCTGTAGCTTCAATAAATCCTTCCTCCCATAACTGTGCCTGGTTTGGAGGCTCATCCCAGTGGCATGTGACTACCACACCTTCTGATCTCCACATATGTGTCATGGTACATGCACACACATACATACACACAAGCACATCGAGAAATAAATATTTTTTAAAAACCACAGAGGTGATGTCATCCAATTCAATACTAGAGCTTGCTCTATAAGTCTGGTGTTGCTGCACTGCAAAAGCACTCCCCCCCCAAAAAAAAGCACTTCCCACACTAACCCCTTCCCAAATCACTTTCCACCAGCAGTAAGTACAAATTTCTTGTCAATTAGATCATAATGCTTCCTGCCTGAAACTACTTAAGTGTTTTCTTTTCTTACAAACTTCATGACCAGCTTCTGTCAGCTTTCTTTTTCTTTAAACATTTTATCTATTTGCAAGCAGAAAGAGAGAGAGAGAGAGTGAGAGGGGGGGGAAGAGAGAGAGAACTGGTATGCCAGGGTGCCTAACCACCACAAAAGAACCTCAGATGCATGAGTACTGGGGAATCAAACCCTGGTTGTTAGGATATGCAGTCAAGCACCCTCACCACTGAGCAAATCTCTCCAGTCCCTGACAGCTTTTTAAAATTTTTTAGTTCTATATTATTTGCAAGCAGAGAGTGAGAGAGAGGAGAGAGACAGAATGGGCGGGCCAAGGCCTCCTGCCACTGCAAACAACTCCAACTCTGTGCATCTGGCTTTACCTGAGTACTGGGGAATCACACCCAGGCACACAAGCACCTTTAACCACTCAGCCATTTCTCCACCCCCTCCTGCCTCATTGGACCCTTCTTTTCTCAATTCAGGGCCTCAGTGCTTGTTCCTCCAGGTGCCTATATAACTGGAGCCCTCCTCATTCCTTCCTTCCAACACCACCTCAATCCATCTGATGTTTTAGATATCAGCTTAAAAAAAAAAAAAGAAACACCTCCTCAGAGAAGCTTTGGTCTTTAACATCTCTCTCCACCTATTTCTGTATGTGTTCTTCAGAGAACATATACCAAGCTGTAATTATTTTAAGCCTGCTTCTTAATCCATCTTCCCCTGCAGACTCTAAGAAACTTCTATAAACAAAGAAAACTTGACTTTGATCTTCTCCCCAGGATGCAAAAACAAGTATGAAGCACTCTAACGTTTTCAACTGAATCTAAGGATTACCATCTAGGGTTATACCACCCTGAGCACGCTGATCTTGTCGGAATTTAAGAACTGTCAACCTTCTGGTGGTGGGAGATACTAAACAAAAGTAACTAACCTCAATTTTCCGTTATGAGAACTGAAATCCATTTATTAGGTTTTAAATCTCTTGTATAAAAAAATCAAATCCGGCCTTAACTCTTGCATTTGATCTAGACTAGACTTTTGAACCTTTTGGTTAAAAAAGAACCTCGCAGATGTGACTTTTGAAGGCAATCGTGAGTCTCTCTTTAAGGCCACAACGCATTCCTCCACAACAATAAATATTCGGGGGTGAGTGTTCATCCCCTCCTCACAAAAATCACAGGCCCCGGACAGAAACCAGAAGGGTATTCCATGCGAACTCAGCAATGCTAAGGTCGTCCAAACCCGGACGGGGGAAGTCTACGAGCAGCACCTGGGGTGCGTGGGGCAGGTGCTGCTGGCACGTGAACTCCCTGCACGGGGCACTGAGTGCGTCTCCAGCTCTCCGGGAACCTGAGGGTCCCTGGAGGTGAAGATGCTCGTGCAAGGTCACTCTGAGAGCGTGGTCCCCTCCCACGCCCCCTAAGCCGGGCAGGTTTCCGCCGTCCCTCCCCGGGGCGCCTAGAGCTCGGGACCCGGCGGGCGGGCGGCGGCGGGGCTCACCTGTCGGGGACCCAGAGGCGGGTGGTGCGGTCCCGCGACGCCGACACGAAGGCCCCGGGCGGGTAGAAGCAGCCCACCAGGCCCCTCACGTCCAGCTCGTGGCCCGGGAGCGAGCAGCTGAGCCGGTACCTGGTGGCGCCGCTGTCCATGGCCGGGAGGCTCGGGCGCCCGGGCCCCGACACCGCGCGACACGGGCCTGCAGGTGAGCGGCGGCCGGAGACCGGAAGGGCCCCCCCGCCGGGGCGGAAGGGCGGCGGGGAAGGGGCGCGCCGACGGGGCCGAGTGACACAGCAAGCCTGACATGCACGCCGCGGTTCCTCGGCCCGCCGTGACGCACGCACACGGGGTGCGTCGCCACTGCTGGGGCGACGTGGGGCTGCCGCTCGCTCCCGCCGCGAGAGGGAGGGATAACGACACCCCGGCCCTTCTGCCCCGGCGCCCGACCCCTGGTCCTGCGCTAACCCGGTCCCTGGGAGAGCTCCCGCCGAAGCGCTTGGAGAAGTTGAGGGCGCGAGTCGGAACTACAAGTCCCACAATGCCCCGCGCCCCGGGCCGCAGCCACGCCCCCTCCCCCACCCCGCGCGCTGAAGCCGGATGTTTTAAATCTGGATGCTCTGAACAAGGCTGCGGGTGGTCTGTTTTGTTTACCTTCTGGTTTACGGTTTTTTCTCCGTGCCTCTGCACGCTCCTGATGTTTTCGCAAGCTAATTAAGTGTCTCTCATTTAAAACAGGAGTGTGAAGCCTAAATGGGAATTTAAATCCCTTGCTTCCATTATTTAAGTCACTTGCTTTCATTTCAAGCTACCCTCCAATCTCCTTACCCATTACCATCTGGTTTACTTGCCTCATTCTCCCTAGGGCTCTGATTGCAGGGAGAGAGAGAGAGAGATAGAGATAGATAGATAGAGAGAATATATATATATATATATATATATATATATATAGTTAATAGGTACATTGTATGATCAAGTCTTGTAATGGTAACTCTTATTTCCTTCCTCCCTGTCCCCAACCCGCTGGGGGCCCTCTTCAGTGGGATTGTAGCACATATTTTTAACCGAATTTTTTGTTACTGCTAATCATCAGACTACATGTATATTGAGTGCCACAGTCTAAGTGACTGTTACCTGGCATCCACCATCCCAAATTGCCACGCCCAATTTACATTCCTCTCCCTTTTTAAAACTCTCATTTAGATTTGGAGTCACTACTTCTCTGGTTTCTCTTTCTCTGATTTAAGCCATGAGTTCAAAGCTAGCCAGGTCAAAGTAGGCTAGAGTGAGGCCCTGCCTCAAAACAAAATCCATTAAAACATACAAACAAAACAAGCCAAAATAAAATACTTGAGGGGCCTGAGGGATGGTTCAGTGGATAAACAGCTTGATGCACAAACATGATCCTCAGAACCCACTTTAAAAGGCCAGATGCTGTAGAGAGAACATCTGTAAGCACAATGTGCTCACAGTGAGAAGGGAGGCAGAGACTGGAGAATCCCTGAGAGCTAACAATGGTGACGACAGACCCTGCCTCAAACAAGGAAAGGACAGACACCAGAAGTTGCCCTCTAACCACCACGTAGTTGGCATGGTCGGCATCTGTACTCACACGAAGGTGCCTGTCTCACAAGTACACTCATCTATCACACATAACTTTGGACAGCAATTTCCTCTGGATTGAAACATTCCCTCCTGTGAGGGAAACAAGCTCAGGAAACTCAAGAAATCAACAACTCTGGGGAAAAGGTTATAAAACCCCATCCCACCAATGTTACATAAAGGGGAAACAACGGGGAGGAGACTTTGGCCAGTTGAGCTGCCTGCAGGTTGTGCAGTGTACTTCAGAGATGCAGCTTTCATGAGTTGTCACCTGTGTTTGGGTGGGCTTTTGGGTGATGTAGCTGCCTTTGAGTCATTCATTGTTCCTGTAAACAACCCTTGACCCTGATTATAAGTAGTCCCAATAAACTCATTGGTTCACCAAAACTGGTTTTGGAGCAACTGTACTTTGTCCTGTCATCTGAGTCCTATCTGGGGTGATAGGTTTGTGTTTGTGTCTCCCCAAGGAAAAGATTTCTTGCAACACAAACGTATGTATAACATTATGCAAGGCCTTTCACATTTCCTTAATCTTACTGTCAGGTTTGGGTTGCACAATAGAAGACTATTGAGCCCAAAGGTTTTTTGTTTGTTTGTTTGTTTTTGTTTTTTTTAAAACAATAGACTGGCAGAGTTTGAGTGAGAGGAATGGGTGCTCTGAACCCGAAGCAAAGAGGAAAGTGGAAAAGAATTTAAAACGGTACTTAGAGCAAAGCAGGTGACTCCAGACTGTCTAATAGGAGAAAGAGGTTTCTAAGCCTTCTGTGGGGAAGAAGAGAAAGAGGAAGCATCCTGCTCTGCACTGCACTGCACTGCACTGCATGGGAGATTGGTTGACTGTAGCCTGTCATAGCCAGGCTGGCTGGTCCCCTGTGGAACTCTTAAGGAAGAATTAACAAGTAGTGGCTGGGAGGAAGTTGTTTTTCCTCTCAGCTCAGGTGTGGAAAGACTTTTCCTGGACACCTAGCAGCGCCTAGACACCTGAAGTAAATGAAATGGCTGGATTAGCCATTTCAACCCCATCCACTAAGCTCCCTTGAAAAACCCCCATCTGGGTCCGCAGGTGGGCTTTCCCATTTCCAGAAAGCCCCTCGTGCTATACAGGAGTTCTGTATTCTTTGCTTCTCTTAAGTTCTATAATCTCTATAATAAAATATTTCTAAATGTAGCCCTCTGGTCTATGAATGTTATTCTTTGAATTCATAAATCAAGAACCCAGGGACTACTAATGTACTGGAAGCTTTGTGTGACCCTCAGTGCCAGGCACCCTAACTCCTGAATTATTGCCCACACAAGAGCCAAGAAAGGCTCCATCACTCTCATTGACACCCCCAAAATTCCTTTATTAGCAGGAGCACCATGATCTATGGGCCAGTCTGGGCTACAAAAGGAGTTCCCGTCTCAAGAAAACTATAACACTGCTTCCTCCATGTTGTATTTTAATACCAGTTTATCCTCTGGACCATTCTAATTCCTCTGTATGAGCAATGCACTTTTATTTAGCTCCCATACTGTTTTTACTGAATCCTAACACATTTTCATATGCATCTTTTCTACTGAAAGACTGAATATCCTTCAGCCTTTTTCATTCCTTTTCAATCTTTCTAAATTTGTGTGTGTGTGTGTGTGTCAGGGTCTCTTGCTGCTGCAAACATACTCATCTGGCTTTATGTGAGTGGCTGGGGAATTGAACCCAGGTTGGTCGGCTTTACAAGCCTGTAGCCATGGAGCCATATCCCCAGCCCTCAATCTTTTTATATTTCTTTGTTTGCTTGCTTTTTAGAAATAGGGTCTCACATGGTAATCCTAGAACTCATAGCAAGCCTCCTGCCTCAGCCTCCTGAGTTCTGGGATTATAGGTGTGAGCCACCTCTTTCAGCCTTTCTCTGTGATCTATCTAGTTTACTGTGTCCTATGTAATAGATCCTCAGTGAGTGTTTCCCCAGTAGTATTTCACCTACAAAATAATTTTCTCTCATTTAGTCTTCACAATAATCCTGAAAGCTAGGCAGTATTACCCCATTTCACAAATGATGACTTTGCCTCAGTTAAAAAAATTCATTGGGAGCTCATTAGGCTAAAATGGCCCCAGCTCTGAAGCCCAGTGCAACAGTAACCAGAAACATATTTAACCAATTAGAATCAGAATCTGCCAAACTCTTCTCTACAACGTTCCATTTTAACTATGATTTTGGCTTTGTCCCTAGCACTCCTTATAAAAGTTTTCTCCTCATGCCTGCCTCCTACCTAGGTGGAGCCTAAACTTCTAGAGTTCCTGGGCTCATCAACACTACTATCTAAGCTTTCAACAGGAGATGACTGTTCAATAGTATTCATCAATTAAATTAAGTAACAATTGTGGGACCAGGTGGTCCACACCTTTAAGCTCAGCACTCAGGAGACAGAGTTAGGAGGATTGATGTGAATTCAATGCCAGCCTGGGACTACAGAGTGAATTCCAGGTCAACCTGGGCTAGAGTAAGACTTCACCTGGAAGAAAATTATAACAACGAAGGTAATTCTTTGAAAGCCATGTACCAAGAACATAAGAGAGTTGATTGAACTTAAATTCTGTGAACACTAAACTGAGTTCTTGG
>PVHP010046102.1:0-13424 GCA_004024765.1 Zapus hudsonius | reverse complement strand
CACCACGACTCAGGGAACTGAGCGGAAGAGGGGGCGGAAAGATTGTGAGAGCCGTGGTGGGGGAGACGCTCCGGAGGCATAGCACCCATCAGTAACAACACACTTGGGTAAGGAAGACCGGGATGAGTACTAAGATATACAGGATCCCTTGCCACAAGGACTAATACAGACAGCCCAGGAAGGAGGATATACAACTGATCCGGGAGGGGGAGGGGGGGATTGGGGAATTCGGGATAACAACGCATGGTTTGCCCACTAAATAATGTAACTCATTATGGACAATAAATATATATTTAAAAAATGTAAAAGGTTAAATGAATGGGGACTACTCCATCTATGCAGCTATGGAGGTTGTCACCCATGCTGGGGTGAGACCTTCCAGGGATGTGGCTGATTTGGGGTCACCGTGCTGCTGTAAGTAACCTGTCACCATGTCTGTGAGTTCAATAAAGTCATCGGATCCCCAAGCTACACTTGGGTGGAACTGCTAAAAAAAAAAAAAAAGAAATGCAGCATCCTTATTTCCCTTAATGTGGGGACATGGGGAGAAACCAATTTAATACTCTGAGCTCAATATTTCTTTGTATTATCACATTTCTTCACAATATTCTGCTTAAAATCTTATGAGATCTAAGGAAAAATATAGCTTGGAAATTTCATTTTCTTACTATCCCATGATATGTAAACTTTGTATTAAATAATTTTGCATCCTTTCCTCTTACTAATTTGTCATTTCTTACAGGTGATGCAACTGACAACTTATAAAGTAGAAAGGAATGATAAATTTCCTCCTTTACATAGTAAGAATGTGTAATGTTCAGGGGTTCTTGGTATGTGCCATTTATTTCATCCTTGCAATGACCCTGTGAGAAGAATTGTAGATTTTGTCCAGTGGTGTTTGTTATATTGTGGTTTACCATAGTACATGTCTTAGGGAAGGCAAAGTCTAACTTCCCATTAAAGCTAGATGGTGACATTCTCTGTTCTCCGTGCTAGGCCTTGAGCAAGTTACCTCAACTTGGATAATCCTTTAGAGGACTTGGCTTCTGAAAAGAGCACTTTCAGTTTTAATGGTGTTAAAGGTGGCTTCCAACATTGAGTGTCTAACCTAGTCCTATAGCTTTTCTGAGTTTTTGCTATTTTCTGAAACTGATTTGCCTGCTTTGATAATATGTGCCCAAGAAATCTGTCTTGATTATGATACTGTGATTTGATGGGGTTTTTTTATTTACAACTAATAAACTTAACTTACCAATGTAGGTACTGTAATTGGTAGCCAAAGGGAGAAAAGGAGAAATAGCAAGGCATCACAAAGCTGGGTTTTGAACCTGACAATATGTTTTACTAGGAAAGAGGACATAGAAACCATTCAGCTGAGATATTACTGCAATCAGATGATAGTACACACACACACACACACACACACACACACACACACAGACACACACACACAAAGAGCACACTCTTTACACAGAGGTGCTACTGGGATTAGTAAGTTAATATTTTAAGGCACTCAGAACAGTGTCTGAGACAACATCGATTTTGTTATTATTATATGATTCAAATATTTCAAACCCTTAGACCCCTATGTTTTATGAAGAAATTACCAAAAAAATCATTTAAATAAGGAACACTTAATATCTCAGTATGAAAATCCACCAATCAAGGTAAATCTAAGAATCATGGGGAATATCAAAATGGCACATATGACTCCCTAGAATGTAATTACAAGGGTAATATTTTTACCTAAATTGTTTTTTTTTTAATGAAAGAAGGTGCAGGTATGTGACTTGCTGCCAAATGTTAAAGCATCCGGCACTCTACTTTTAGAAATGAGAACAACATAGAAGAAGCCTGGAATGTTTCCCTTATCCAAGCACACCAAGCCACAGAGACCAGGAGCTAGAGAAAACTCAGAATTTAGACCAGATGCACTAGGGGGCATTGAGGCATGTAAGAAGAGGAACCAGCATCACTGAGGGAGCCTCTATGTGCTGGTCTTTGTATATATACACTGCCTCATTTAATCCTCACAAGTCTTAGAAACAGATACTGGCATTCCTAATTTATGATGAGAAAATGGAATTTCAAAGAAGGAAAGTGACAAGACTATGAGATTCCCGAGGTGTGATTTGAATTTAAGTCTGTCTCATTTGAAGACATATTCTAAAACTCCCGCATAAAAAGTTTCACATCAGCCAGGCATGGTGGTTTCTTTATTTCTTTAATCATAGCACTCGAGGAGCTCAGGCAGGCAGGTCACCATGAGTGCAAGGCCAGCCTGGGCTACAGAGTGAGGTCTTTCTTTAAAAAAAAAAAACAAAATCACATAAGCACATGAGTTATCAGTGTAAGTTGGAAGTGCTCAGGTCCAGAGAGAGGAAGAAGAAATCAACATGGGGTGGAACCCAACACAAACATAATACCAAAGACTGACGGTTTCCAAGCAAGCTACTAGTGAATCATCTCATACCAGTAATTTGAACTTTAGCATAAAATGTTTCAAGCAATTGTTCCCTGCTATCTAAGAATTCTGAAGTGATTTTAATAGTTGAAAAATAAAGTTGCAAAGAAACTGATGCTGTTCTTTTCAACAGATATGGACAACTAGTGCAAGCCATGAAATAATCATGATAAATGTTTGATTTTTTTTCCTTTAAAATTGACAGGAGAAAGTTATATAATCTGCCTGTTAATATAAAATAGTTTTTTAAAAAATCAAAACAAACTTCAAATATTATGGAGACATATGAGATTTAAAGATAAAAACATCAAAGAAATTTCAGGCTTGTGGGAGATTGTTCCAGGGCTCCTGGAGAGGTCACATTCCTCTGTTGTTAGAAAGTTCAGAACCTCTCCAAAATTATGCACTTGAATAAGCTTATTCCATCTTGTCTGAAAGGCTCACCAAATTCTTGGATATATTTCATATCCATATCATGATTTTAGCAAAACAAAAGTGCTTGCAAATTAAGTTAACTGTGCCTTATATAAATTTGGTATGGCCAAGTTAGACTTTCAAATCATAACTAAAATCATAACTGAAAAAAAAAACAGTATTCAGACACTATTTGTTTTAGCAAGGTCTACCAAATCTCGTCTTCTTGACATTGGCAATAATCATAGCCCAACAGCTGCTATCTCTATCCTGACTGGCATCATCGCTGGCTAAAGGGATGCAGCATTACCTTGGAAAGATTGCTTAAAAAGCTGGTCAAAGAGCTGGAGAGATGCCTCATCAGGTAAAGGCGCTTGCTTACACAACCTGAAGGATGGGGTTTGATTCCCTAGTACCCATGTAAAGCCAGATGTAAAAAGTGGCTCATGTGTCCTGAGTTCATTGGCAATGGCAGGAGGCCCTGGTGTGCTCATGTACCCATATTCTCTCTCTCTTTCTCATTCTCTCTCTCTCGTCAAACAAATAACTAAAAATATTTTATAAAGGCCAGTGACGGTCCCACTGAGGAGGGAAATAGGGATGCCAACATAAGACTTGCTTATACAGAGTCTCTAAATACTACTACTACTACTACTACTACTACTAATAATAATAATAATAATAACAATAATGGCCAGTGGAAGTGTGCATGCTGGTAATGCCAGCAGTCAGAAGTTGAGACAGGAGGATTATGAGTTAGAAGCCAGCCTGGGCTACGCCATGAGACCCTTTCTCAAAAACAGAAAATGAGGGGCTGTTTGATCTTCAGTTTCACAATGATACACACACACAAAAAAAAAAAATGGTTCAATGACATAGGCTTAGAGAGAAAACCCACCCAGTGGGATTCTAATTGTCTCTGTCATTTTTGTGAAATTCTGTTGTCTGTTTCAAGTTCACTAATGGTAGGTTAGCCAACCAATAACTAGTAAAGAGTATGAGTGTTTGCTGAAACAAATGATTGCTTAAAGTCACACATCTATGTAATTTTTAGAAAACCATGTATATAACTGTGGATAGAAATCTTAACTTGGGGAGTCCATCACTGTGATAAGTGTTTGGCCATAGTTGCTATCTGTGACCCTCCTTTAGGATGGTTTGGTGGCCCTAAAACGATCCTGAGTCATACAGCCTTATGGGTAATGTCACAAGCTGTAAGTGCTCAGTCCAGAGAAAGGAACAGCTTTCCTGGAAGCTGTGCATTCAAAAATGCTTCTTCTGTAGCCAGACTCAGCCTGCTTTCCTGGATCAGGAAGTGGGAGTGTCAACTGACTGCTGAGGAGCACCTTTCTCTGAGCAGCCTGCCTCTCAAAATAATGGGCCTATCACAAGCAGTTCTCTTTTAGTTCTGTTTTCCATGAGAATTCAAAAATAAACAATGAGCCAATTATAGTGGCCCACGCCTTTAATCCTTGCCTTTGGGAGGCTGAGGTAGGAAAGCTGCAGTGAGTTCAAAGCCAGCCTGGGCTAAAAAGTAAGTTCCCTGTCAATATGGGCTAGAGTGAGATCCTGCCTCAAAAACAAAAACAAAAAAGAGGCAACTTTTTCAAGTCAGGGACATTTCTATACTTTAAACTACTGGGATTTCGCTGGTCCTTAAACCCCAACACATGAATTTTAGTTTTCTGCTCTGGGTTCTGCACTATTTGGCCACAAGACTGTGCTATATAGCTTTCAGTAGACTCTTACTGATACAATACTGCTATCATTTTTAAAAGAAAAAAATTATGAAATTGCTTCTACATTGGAAGTATAATTATGTAAAAATTATATATGCATTTTGACAGAAACTAAAAAGAGGATGAAGAAAAATGAAAACAATTTGATTTGCAGGGGGTGGCAAAACTATGAAGGAGGATTTGTTTTTCCCTTTCTTTTAGGTTTTCATTAAAATTTTCAGAGGCAGTGCCCAAAACAGAGTTAAATCTGGAATTTTTGTAGATAAAACGATGATCACCTTTGTGTCCATTCAGCATTTGCTTTCCATGGATATCATTCTCTTTTCTGTATCACCTAAAAGAACAGATTTCACCATCATTTCAGGAATCTGTGCCAAGAAAATCAATAAAGACATATTTGTACAGAGCCTAGAGTGAACTGGTTTTATCCAGGAATGTGTTGAGTTAATTGAAAAGGTTTTGGTTAAACTTAGCCCGATGGAGATCACAGCATTGTAGACGACACATACTGTGAGTATGAACTTCGTACAACCTTTCAAATACCTTTGGGAAGGCAGGAAATTGAAATATTGTGCTATATTGGCAACTAAACGGTCATTTATCATCCATGCTAAGTTTGAAGCTGAGGAGAACGATTTGGAAACTCTCGAAGGGCCTTTATTAACAATTTCAAAGAGACCTGTATAGGTAGATTTTCACAGCATATTTGGGGAAGGCTAAGAGATAACATCTGTGTATACTATTAGCATGGCTTTGCTAATAACAACTTCGGACTATATTCACACCCACAAAAGCTGCATTAAAATACATTAGGCTTGAGACACCAACTAACAAAAGCAAGGAAATTCACAGTTAAAGGGGAAATGCACCATATGTTCTTCAATACCTAAGAGCAACAGGGCGCATTTGGAAAGTCATTAAAGCGGCACCCAGTTGTGCCTAGGTATTGGAGAACATATGGAATTTTCCCTGCTTGGTGAGTGTAATTTTCCCTGCTTTCATTGAATGCATTAATCAATCTTCACTTTTTGGTCATATAGGTTTTTGTTTGCTTAATTACTATAGCATGTAAAATAAATACCTTATTTTCAAAAATCCACACAGTAACACAGTGGGAACTGGTCCTCAGCCGCCACTGCCTTATGGTTTTCAGTTATTTGTCCTTAGTTCCCAAGGTCCCTACATACCATATTCACACCTCCAGAGGTCCTCCATCCCTTCCAGAACCTTTCTGTTCCCCACCTCAAAGATGCAGTCAACCAAGATAGCCAGCAGTTGCTTCTTCCCCCAGCATCTCAATGGGTCAGCTGACAAAACCTTAAATTTCTGTAACAAGTAATAATAAATAATAACAAAAATAAATACAACAGTAATAAACATTTGTCTGGGCATTTCCTATTGAAGTCCTTCTCCTGCTTTTTCTCCTGCCCTTCTTCCTCTTCTCCTCCTGGTTTCTCCTTCTTCTGTTTCTTTTCTTTTCAGATTGGGTCCAACTATATAGCTCAGTCTGGCCTCCAAATCTGTATCTTCCTGTTTCTAGAGTGCTGGGATTACAGGTATGTGCCACCGTGCCCAGCTAAAGTCTCTTCTGTAAATGAGGATTTTTACCTCCTTGTATTGGCAAGCCATTTTGACACAAAAAGGTGTTTATGAATATAACTTTGTCCTCTTTTCATTTGTTACTCATTCATCTATTCAATCATTCAGGTGTTGACTGCCTGCCATGTGCTAGGCATTAGGAAACAAAATGCTGACCTGGATACTGCCCCCATATTGATTACCATCTGTAGGAGCAGACAGAACAAGAAGCCAACATTCACCATCCCATAAGGCATGTGTTCTTACCCAGATCAGCAGCAGAGGGGGCTAATGAAACACTGAGGAGGGCACCTAATCCATGGGAAGGGTTCTAAAGGAAGAACCAGAGAGAAAGCACCTTCCCTAACACATCATCATCATTGACCCAAACTTATAACTAAACCAGCAGGTTGGCCCACAAACTTTTATTGTGCACTTTGTGGCACAACAAACACTGGAAGTACAGACACACTTCCTCCCATTTTTAGCAGTGGAGTTTGGGCCAATCATGGGATTGAGGAGGCCAGAAAAGAAATGGGCAAAGCTTCATAGTACAGAAACAGGAACCACAGATGGCTCATAACCCAGAGTATGATATTATCAAATCAGTCTTTCAGAAGCATCATCTTGACATGATCAAAGAGGAAATAGTCACTTTTTTCTGGTAAATTGTTTTTAAATCTTTATTGTACAAAATTAGATACATTGTACAAGCAAATATTGTGTTGGTATCCCCATTTCCCTCCTCCCTGTCCCCAATCCACTGGGTATCCTCCTCAGTGAGCATATTGGATCAATCTATGGTGTAAGGGGTTATGCATAGCACAGGAGGCAGCCAGGTCCCCCCCCACACACACACACATACTCTGTGTATTGTAGCTGAGGGGGGTAATGTCTCTGGGTACTCTCCCACCATGACTCTTACAATCTTTCCAACCCCTCTTCCACTCAGTTCTCTGTGTCATGGTGGGTGAGTTTTAAGTCTGTTTTAATGTTGTGAACTTAAGAGTCTCTGTGCTTCTACTTTAAGTTGTGTTAGAAGTTGTTGGTGTCAAAATAGTCACTTTTAATGTGTGTATGTGTGCAAACAAGGGGACATGAGACTGAGTATGAGCTACGATTCAAGATCAGAAACTGAAAGCAGAAAGGAGGTTAAGCTGGTAGGAGGGTACAAGGGAAAAGAGGAAAGAGAAACCAAAAGAATGTTTGAAAACACCATAATGAAACCTAATTCTTTGTATTCTAATCAAAATAAACAGTGATATTGGAAGGAGTCAGGACAGTCAGGAAGAACCATACCTAGATAACTGGTAAAAGATATTGTAGTGTTGTAAAGGAAAAGTGGGGTGGAAGAGTACACAAAATTTCAGTATAGTTAAAAGATAGCAGAACTTGGTGATTGACAAGATCTAGGGACAGAAAAGACATTACTATATCTGGGAGATATGAACTCCATACTGATTTACTGAATAGTAGAGGAGAACTTGGAGGTTATTCAGATAAGTGCATTCATTTTACCTTTAAGAAACTGGAGGCTCAGAAGGTGGCAGATGTGTTTCATGTTGACCCACCAAATTTGTTGTCTTATGAAGTTTAGAACTAAGATTTCCTAGATTCCTATAAAGTAGTTCTGCAATAAATTTAACTTAACACGTACATTTATATAAAATTATTAATTCGAGTTAAAGTGCCCAAAGCTGAAAACAAATTTCAAAATTATTTTCACTTTTCCCATCCTTTCTTTGCTCTCATTCCCATTACATTTGATCTGAACTCTCTGCTTTCTATAGCTTCTAAAAACACATGAATGGCAGTGAGTAGTGATAGGATGACCTCATGATGCTGCGACTGCAATTAAAATGTTCTAGGGAGATAGTTACTTTGTGATGAACATTTGAACAGAGTACAGTACAGAAATACCCCAGAATGCATAGCAATGAGCTGAGAACTACATGTTTCCGTCTCCAGAGCTCAGTTTCTAACTATAATATAATAAACACAATATACAGACCAATGAGGCAAATGATATTTCATGGCAAACCACTCTGAAGCACAGCAAATTCAAAATAAAGCTCTTGTGGATTACTTATGTCTATGGTAAGTTGGAAGCTGTTCTGTTACTTTCCCTGTTCTCTATTTATTGCCTTCTTTATCACTGGTGATGGGACAAACTCAGAAGAAGCTCGAGTTTTAAATTAACAATAATTTACATCTACATATCTATGTCCACTGACAGTTTCAATACTGGTTCTGCAAACATACCCTAAGGTATGTTTCCAATGGTCAGTCACTGAATAGCCAAATGTATCTTCTAATCCACCAGTGCTTGGAGATACACAGACCCTTGAGCGTACTTGAAAAGGACTTACTGATTCCATAACACCCTTACTCTTCCTTTCTTCAGTTTGAAAAACTTTCACTTGGCAAATCAAGCCTCTTTTCTCCCATTTTCTGTACTGGTATTTGCTACACTTACCTTCATGTAACTCCAAGTCTGATAATTCTAACCAGCCTCTGGAGTTCAAACTCCACCCCTCCAGCTAGGCTGCTCACAAACCAACAGCAATCCTTGGTAGCCATCTCAAAATCCTGGCATTTCAAAAAGTCCTGGGGTCTCTACTGCAATCCATGGTTCATCCTCATGGTTCCATTGGGCCTCCTTGAAGAGACTTGCAACAACTCTGCCTCATATTACCCATGGTCATTCCCCCCCCAAAAATGTTGCATATCCAATGAGCCTCTCCTGCATTTGCTATACTCCATAGTATAAGGTTGTCTAGCAATTGGTTCATCTTTGAGGGGGGAACAAAACCCATGTTGAAGAGCAGGATATAGGCCCCCTAATTTCAAAAGAGTCCACATTCTTTTTGCTTCCCCTAAACAGAGCAGCTGACCCAATCTCAGTGGTTGTTATCTCACAAATAATTGTAGCTGAACCAAGCTGCTGTCTTTAGCCTGAAGCTTTCATTTCTTTCTGTGCCATATTCATCTGCTCACACCATTCCTTTTTGTTTTTAGTATTTTATTTATTTGCAAGAGAGAGAAAGAGAGAGAGAGAGCACGTGAGCATGAGAGAGAGAGAGAGAGAGAGAGAGAGAGAGAGAGAGAGAGAGAGAGAGAGCACGTGAGCATGCCAGGGCCTCTTGCCACTGCAAACTAACTCCAGGTGCATGTGTCACTTTGTGCATCTGGTCTTAGGTGAGTACTGGTGATTTAATCTGGGCCACCAGGCCTTGCAAGCAAGTGCCTTTAACTGCTGAGCCACTTCTCCAGCCTACACTTCTCCATTTCTACACAATGCAGCACTGCATAAGTTCCCAAGACACAGGCATACAGAATGCAGCAAGCCTTTCACACAAACTGTTTCTAGCTCAGGCCCAACATAGTTCTTATTGCATCCAGGTCTTTCAACTCTGACCAGCATAGTCCATGCAAGCTCTACTTAAAGCACCCCAAGACTTCTGTGGTGGTTTAAGTCTAGTGTCCCCCATAAACTTATGTGTTCTGAATGATTGATCCCCGGCTGATGGCATTTTTTTAGAATTTGAACCTTGTTGGAGGTGTGTTGTTGAGGGTGGGCTTATGAGTATTATAGTCACCTTCCTCTTACCAGTATTTGGCACACTCTCTTGTTGCTGGTGTCCATCTGATGTTGGCTAGGAGGTGATATTCAGCCTCTACTCATTCTCCCTGCCATAATGGAGCATCTCCTTGAGTCTGGAAGACAAAATAAACCCATCCTTTCCACAAGCTATTTTTGTTTGGGGTCTTTCTGCCAGCAACAAGAAAGCTGGCTGAAACAGTTAATTGGTACCATTGGTCAAATGTGGAAGGATTTGAAACCTCAGCCTAAGAGACTCCTTGCAGTGCTATAAGTACAGCTTCATAGACCTTTTTGGTTATAGTTGAAAGACATGAATGCAATCAGAACTATGAACTGTGAGAGTTGGCTTCTGAGGGTAAGAAAGAACTGTCAGCACTGGACTAGAAGCAGTTTGCGTGAGAGGCTTGTTGCATTCTGCCTGCTTGTGTCCTGGGAACTTGTGCAGAGTTGCTTTACATAGAAATGGACTGGTGTGGGCAGATGGAGATGGCACAGAAAGAAATGAAATATTTGGGCTTAAACTGCTGCCTGTTCAACTGAAATTGTTTGAGAGATTTCAACCATTGAGTTTGGGTCAGGTGATCTGCATTGGGACAGCAGGAAGAATGTGGACTCTTTAGAAGGGGACTGAATACTGAAGTTTTCCTGCTCTTCAAAGTTGGCTTTGTTCCCCTCTGGATTAACAAGTTGGTGGCTCACCTGATACTATGTTTTATAATAAATGAGGAAAGAGAGGATCATTGGATTTGTAACATGGAAGCCCAATAGAGCCATGAGGATAAATCATGAGTTTCAGTGAAAACCCAGTGAAATGCCAGGACTAGGGGATGTATGCCAAGGAGAGCTGAGAGCACCTAATGAAGTTTTCCCAGACTGTGAGTAGCTGAGCTGAAGGGGTAGAATTGGAACGCCAGAGATCAGTCACTGGTTATTATGGGACTTGGAGTTATAGAGTTTGCTGTTTGCCCTGTTTGTTTTAAATCTTATATTGGTCTGTCTTTTGCAGTATGAATATTTGTTCTCTGCCATTGCCAGGTTTTTGTTTGTTTGTGTGTTTGTTTGTTCATTAGTTTTTTACTTTTGGGGTTTTTGTTTGTTTGTTTTTTGGTATTATGGCTCAGTTAATGACCTTGAATTATGGGGATGTTTGAACACCATTTAGATTGATAAGAATGATTGATATAAAACTATGTAGAATTTTGGTGTTGGGCTAGGTACATTGCATTTTACATCATGTATGGTTATCAGTTTATGGGAGGGTGGGTGAGGAATGTGATGGTTTGATTCAGGTTTTCCCATAAACTTGTGTGTTCTGAGTGCTTGATCCCCATCTGATGGCTGCTTGGTATTGGAACCTTATTGGAGGTGTGTTGTTGGGGGTGGACTTATGGAGTTATCGCCAGCTTCCCCTTACCTCTGTTTGACATGCTCTCTTGTTGCTCTTGTCCACCTGATGTTGGCCAGGAGGTGATGTCCACCCTCTGCTCATGCCATCATTTTCCCTGCCATGATGGAGGACCTCCTCAAGTCTGTAAGTCAAAATAAGCCCATTCCTCCACAAGCTGTTTTAGATTTGGTTCTTTGACTCAGTAATGAGGAAGCTGACTACAACAGCATCTCTTAATTCAAGGGAAGATGGCTATAACACCCATCCTTAATAACATATTGCCTCCAGAAAAATCCAGTTCCCAAAGTTCCATTAGCTGGGTACCAAGCATTCAGAACACATGAGTTCATGGGGGACAGCTGAATCAAGCCACTATGGTATCTGATGTCTAAAACTGAGAGCCTCCAGCTCCTCAAAAAAAAAAGTCTTATGTATCAAAACGATGCTATAAAATGTAGTCAATGATAGAAGAGAAAGATACATTCATCTAATAGAATAGTAGTTATAAAAATATTGAAACAATGAATATTTCATCTTCCATGTATATTTTATTCACCCAGTGTTTAGGGTGAGGTGAAGGTAGGTACTTCTTGGTCAGGTTATAACAAAGAAATTGCTTAGCTTGACTTTCTAACTACATTTTCCCTAGCAAGACAGTCATAGCAAGACAATCACCTTGGAAGCTAAGTTAAGTTGAGAAATTAAAGTGCTTTTAAAGCTCTTTTTCAATCCTGTTATATAGCAAGATCTAAACTTATGACTCAACAAATAAAGATTTATCATTAACCTCAGATTTAAAAAAATATGTTAATAGGGACTTGGGATATAGCTCAGCAGTATAGCCCATACCTATTATGCACAAGGCCCTAGAGCCTGCATTCCATCCCAAAACAGTTGTGGATGGAGTGAAGAATTTAGAGTTTAAAAGATTTTTTTTAAATCTGGAAAGAGTTGAATCACCCCTCATCTATGTCCCAAATGAAACCTGTGAGAAAGTGGAGAGATAAACAAGAGACCTATCACCACACCAAGCCAGATGACCCAGGAAAAGACAATGGAGACAGACACCAATGATACTCAACACAACCAAAAACAGAAGTCTAGAGACACTTAAGATCTCAACAATAAAGCAGACTGGAAACTCACCCAGCATGACTCAGGGAACTGAGAGGAAGAGGGGGCGCAAAGAATGTAAGAGCCATGATGTGGGAGAATATCCAGAGACATTGCCAACTCAGAAACAACACACAAAGTGGAGGGAGGGAAACTGGCTACCTCTAGAGCAATTCATAACCCCCTACTCCATGGACTGATCCAGTATGTCCAACCAGTAAAATACCCAGTGGATTGGGGACAGGGAGGAGGAAAATTAGGGTACCATCATAAGATTTGCTCATACAATGTATCTAATTATGGATAATAAAGATATTTTTTAAAGATTTTTCACCAAGGAAGCAGAAAAAAGCTTCCTGAACTTATAAAAAGAATTGATGAAGGGCTTACCCCTGAGAATGTCAAACCACAAGAACCCCAGATATATTCTTAAAGGAATACAGAACATCCTAGGTAATGGTATACTTTCATAGCTACATTCTGGTATGGAATGAGTAATTATAATATAGTAAAAACATGAAATGTGACAGTGTCAGCCAGAAAGGCAATGTAGAAATGGTTCTGAGATAACACTTCCAATTGTCCACTGTCGTTCTGCCTCTGGAGGCACTGTCAGCCGCCATGGAGGGAAAGTGGTGGGAAGCAGCAGCCACAGGCTGGTCACTGCTTCGCTGTCTTAGGGCAGTTCCACAGAGCTGGGGGGCGTCGGAGTACACAGACTCAAGCAGATGTGTATAATGTATCCACATGGTTCTTTATTCAATTGGAAGAGCTTACATTTATAGGGGAAGGAAGCCAGGGGGGTGAGGAATAGGGGAGAATAAAAGGATTGGTTAGTCAGGGTGGTGAGTTAGTGGTCTGCAATGGGATAGGTGAGTGCAGACAGCCTGTGAATACCTACTTTATATAATTGGGGGGCCTGAGTGGCAGGAAATACGTGATTCTAGCCACGGTCCGTGGGGATGGGTACAGGGAAATTTGTTGTTTGGGTCTAATACCCATTGCCAGTCATGCTGAGATGGGAATGCTGGGTTCCTGTGGCTTGTCCATGGGGGTTGGGAGTCAGGGTTGACGATGGAGCTGGTGAAATGCCTACTGGGATTACCACCAGGGTGTCCAGCCTGT
>PVHP010046100.1:0-13425 GCA_004024765.1 Zapus hudsonius | reverse complement strand
TGTGTGTGTGTGTAGAAGAAAACTTCAGATGCCCTTTTATATCACTCATCCACAAATTTTCTTGAGAAACAAGTGGTTCTCTCCCTCGACTCAGAACTTCTTTTTGGGTCAGTAAGTCTGACTGGTCCCCTGATGTGGACTGGGGTAAAAGACACGTGTGGCCACACCTAACTTTTTGATAATCTATTTCTGGTGGACTCAGACTTTTTCAGGCCATCATGCTTGAGTGTCAAGCACTCTTAACTACTGAGACACCTACAGCCCACACCCTGGGGATCTGAACTGAGGTACTCATACTTGTTCAGAAAGCAGTTTGTCAGCTGAACCATCCCCTTGGCCAAGTACTTCCTTCTCATGGTTCTGAATCAACAGGAGACAGAGCTTACTGAACCCTTTGAGACAATGCTCCTGACCATCAGGGGAAGAATGGAGGATGACTGTCACAGAAAGGTGAGGAAAAGCAGGTCTGGAACACACCAATCTCTCTTACCATCACCACATCCTGTGAGTAAAGCCAATGGAAACCTATGACAACAAAATGTAGATGCGACTGTTCATGACCCAGAAACTTTGGTAATGAACATGGATATTGATTGAACTAGACCCAAAACTCTGAGACCAGGGGAGATGGGGAGATTGTGAGGAACGTGCTTACTGCTCCAATATGGGTATCTTAATTAGATCCCCAGATTCCATGTAAAATCCAGGTGTGGCTGTGGGTTCCTCTAACCCTAGAGCTTGAGAGAAGATACAGGAGGATTGCTTAGGATTTCAGGCTAGTGAGTGTAGCCCAACTGGGTTCAGTTTGACACCCCGTCAAAAAAAATAAGGTGGAGAGAGAACCTGAGGAAGACATTCAATGTTGACCTCTGGGCTTCCAGACCATGCACACAAGTGCATGCGAATTTGCACACATGTATGCACCCACCCACACACACGCATACAAACATACATGCACACAAAACTGAGACCAGTTCGGGAAAGTTCTGAAGACAAAGAGAATATTTTATAGTATGGAGTGGTGGGAATAAGTTTCTATACAGCTATGACCACACAAAAAAGTTCCAGAAAACATTGTAATCATTATGAATATTTCTTCTTTGATTTATATGACTATTGCATGTATGTGTTCATAGGCTAAAAGTTTTCTGTTTCTTCTTCTTCATTGCCCATAGACTCAGATATGCTAGGCGAGAGTTCTGCTACTGAGATGAATCTCTAGGCCAAGGTTTTCCTTCCTTTCTTCTCCCCTTAGCTTGCCACACAAAGTTGGAATAATAACTAAATTTATCCCCTGCTGTTTACATTACAGGATTTCAAAGGAGAGGGTGAATATCACTAAGAAGCCTGTATCCTCTTGCGAGAACATTTTCCATGTCTGCTGCAAATGAGATACTTGTATCATACTAGGTGACATAATCTTGGGTGTCATCTTTATTTGGGGACTATATATGTGTACAGAGATGATGAGGGAAAGACAAGGATTGTCACCTTACATTTCAACTTGACAAGGTCACAGTTCCCAATCATTCAAATTTTAGCCTAAGTGCCTATGTTCAGGTATTTTCCATATATAACCAGTTAGTTGAATTTAAACAAAGAAGAATGTTCTAGATAATCTGAGCCTGATTTGATGAATTGGAAGGCCTTAGAAGCACTGTGGAGGCTTTCCTCTGGAGGAAGACATACTTCCTGGGGATAGTTGATTTAGTTTATGCCTAGAAGTGCCAGTCTGTTCTCCTGGTGGTCTGTGTGCATCTGCATGAAGCCACACTGATGTAATTAACAAAATAAGAATATTAAGATTATTTTGTAGGAGTTGGAGAGATGGCTCAGTATTTAAAGGCAGTTGCTTACAAAGCCTGCCTGGCTGAGGTCAACTCCATAGCACCACCCATGTGAAGTCAGATGATTTGGATAATTTGACAGAATGACCAACATGAATGGCTCATTTATAAAATAGTCCAGGACTTCCTTAGAACTCTGGATGGAAAAGCAAGCAATGCCATAACATGGAGGTCCCCAAAATAGTGGGGTCATAGAAGTGTTTCCTGAAATCTATGCTCTGAAACCCTCACCCTGATGACATTGGACAATCAACTCACTGCTCCTGGAAAGTTTCCTTTTGTAAAAGGAAGGCAATACCAATATACTGGGTTACAGAAAGAACTAGAGAAACTATATTGTTCATGATAGAGGTCATTATCAGATATAAAGATTCAATACCATAAATATTCAAGACACTTTAGGAGGCTTCTCTTCTCCCTGAGTATCTTTTGCTGGGGGAAAATTCAGTGAGATCAAGACAGTTTTTTTCAGTGGTATAGCCTCTGGCAAGTTGTGTGTGTGTGTGTGTTCCTGTAAATAAACCCTCACCCCATGTTCCCAAGGAACCCTATTCTCTGAATATGAAGGAACTGGTGCATTCATGCCCCCCGGTAGCTGAAGCTGCCTCCATAAGACCTGCACAATATGAAGTCCATCAGCATATTCACACAGATGATGGAGGAGGAGGAAAAAGGATGAGGCATCAAAATAGGAGAGTGGATAGTTGGAAAGAGGTAGGGGTTTGTGATGGTTAAGTTTATTTGTCAAGTTGATCTATATAATAATCCATAGTAATGTTGGGCGGGTCTCTAAATTTGCCTGCAGGAAGGATTGACAAAATCCTTTTGGGATTTTGGAGAAGGGAGGAGTTCCCTTCTCCAGAGTGAACCCTTACCCCCAGTGGGTGGGTCTTCCAAGGGGACTAAATATAAGGAAGCTTGAGGGGAAGGGAAGCTTCATCTTCCTTCCTCCCCTACATGAATGGCTCCGTCATAAAATATCCAAGAACTTCCTAAGAAGATAAGTATACGTCTCTAAGTCCTGGCATTGTCCTTTTTAAATTGAGAATAATAATTTCTCTCTTTACTCTTCATTAAAACTTTAAGAAGACAAGTGAGAGCTGAAACCCTTAAGGTCCAAAATGAATGATTCTCAACTATCAGTGAGATCGTGATGGCTGATTTTCATATTATTTTAGGTCTACTGTGTCCTTCTGTTGGGCACAAGAGAACTTCATGAGGATGAATTGATGGGAGACAGCTTCATATCACACAGAAATAATGCTTCCATTTCCAGAACTGAGTTCTTAGAGGAAGGAGCTTGTTTTCAGCTCTGAGAAAGTGTTGCGAGTGGGTGTTCAGGATATAATTCCACCGTGAGTGGGTTGGCTAACTAATTTAAGGAGGGAGGTGAGCAGAGTTGTTTATGGTTCAAGATACATTTCCAGCATCCCTGGCCCAGTATCCACAACATCTGCCCAAGTTGTTTGTGGTGTGTCTCAGGACAGCTGGGAAACAGTTGCTAGCTGAAAGTAAAAGGATAAATGTAAAATTTCTGCATGGTGCTGACTGTTTTTTGGAATCTGCACTCACTATGTTAGAAAATACCCTGGGACCAGGCTGGGGAGATGGCTCAAGAGTTTGAGTGTTTGAAGCATAAGTATGAAGGCCTCTCTGGCCATAGGCTGCCCAGTTCTACTCCCCAGAACCCAGGAAAAATCTGGGGATGAGGCTGGAGAGATGGCTCAGTACTTAATAGCATGCCTTATGCAAGCATGAGGAGGCTTAAGAGACCACTGGAGTTTGATCCCCAAGACCACAATAAATAGCTTGGCATGGCCATGTGACCACATGAATAGCTGGGCATGGTCATGTGACTCACATAAACAGCTGGGCATAGTCCTGCATCTGCAACCCTATTCCTGTGGGAAGTAGAAACACTGGAATCACTAGAACTTCTGACAAACTTGTAAGCTCCAGGATCAGACTCTAGCTCAAGTGAAACTGGTGGGAGAAGCCTGTAGAGATGGCTCAGAGGTTAAAAGCCCTTTCTTGGAATGCCTAAGGACCTGCCTTTGAGTCCCTAGTACCCTCATAAAACTAGATGTTCAAAGTGGCACATGCCTCTGGAGTTTATTTGCAGTGGCAAAAGGCCCTAGTATGCCCATAGTCCCTTTCTGTCTCTTAAATCAAATAAATAAATTAAGTAAATAAATAAATAAAAATTAAAAAACTCAGTGGGAGAATGATGGAGTGAGTTACCAGATGTTCCATGCCAACCATCCCAGGCTCGAACACCCTGTGGCAGTGAGCACATGGGGTAGGTACCACATGGGCACTTACACCACACACACAGGTAAAACAAAGGAGAAGAAAGACTTGTCATGTCTATACAGGTCTGTAACTCCAGTCTAAGGGGGAGGGCAGAGAATCATCAAGGCTTGCTGACAGCAGCTCAGGTTGAGGGAGAGATTCTGTCTCAAGGAAATATACAGGTAAGTGATAAGAGAGTGACACATCTTCACACACATGTGCATTCGCCACACACAACACACATACAACATACTCTACACAGGAAGAAAGGAAGAGAGAGAGGAAGGGAGGGAGGCAGGAAGGAAGGAAAGAGGAAGGATTGGAAAAAAATCCAGCGGGACCATGGAAAGCCATTACTCTACACTGAGCCTTAACTTGTTCAAAAGGCAATGAGGGAATAAATAAAACAACCTTCAGAGCTATTGACCTAAGTTTGTTTGACCTCATGGGCTGTGAAACAGGAAGGAGTCAGTTTCAGCACTCACTCAAATATAACATTAAGTGCTGGTCACATAGTCTGTCCACAATTTAGAGTCATTGTGAATTTATGGATTGAAAAAAAAAATGTGCCAGGGAGATGACTCAATGGTTAAACATGCTTGCTTACAAAACTTCTCAGGCTGGATTTTATTTCCCAGTACCCATATAAAGCCAGATGCACAAAGTGAATGGCTCATGCATCTGGAGTTTATTTGTAGTAGCAAAAATCCTGGTATGCTTATTAATTCATTCTATCTTCTTGCAAATAAAAAATAAATATATCGTTTAAAAAATTCATCACACAATTATGGTCATGGTTAAATGAAAATAAAGTAACGCTGCATTTAGAATGAAAGCTAGAATCCTTAAATTTTCAATAAATGATTTGAAAAACTTGATTTGTTATTAATATTATGGCCATAAAATAGACCCTGAGAATTTAATAAATGTTATCTGTCTAAGTAGATTTGTTGTGCTGATCAACAAGTTGCCTTCTAAATATTTACATGTATGCCTAGAGATGAGGGCTGCTCTCACCTTTGCTGAAAGAAGTTTTTTAAAAATATTTCTTTATTGTCCATAATTAGATACACTGAGTGAGCAAATAGTGTATTTATGTCCCCAATTCCTGAATTTTCCTCTGCCCTGTCCCCAATTAGCTGGGTATCCTCCTTTTTGAACAAACTGGATCAATTCTTGGGGTAGGGGGTTTTGGATAGCCTAGGAGTCCACCAGGTTCCACCCCCTTTGTATGTTGTTACTGAGGGGGGCAATGTCTCTGGGAGTTCTCCCTCACCATGGCTCTCACAATCTTTCTGCCCCCTCTTCCGCTCAGTTCCCTGAGTCATGGTGGGTGAGTATTAAGGTTGTTTTATTGTTGAGGTCTTAGAGTGTCTCTGTACTTCTGCTTTAGATTGTGTTGAAGATCATTGGTGTCTGTATCACTGGTTTATCCAGGGTAGACTGACTGGCTTTGGTTATGGGTCTCTTGCTTATCCCACCACTCTCTGCAGGGTTCCATGTGGATCCTCCATGGTAGGTCTGGGGTGGCTCATCTCTTGCCAGGATGTCAGCTATCAGCCTGCGGTTCATTGCTAGGGATGGAGGATCCATAGCTCTCTCACTGCCTTCTGAAAAATACAAACAGAATCTCCATTGGAGAGTGAGATCAGTGTAGGTTAACTGAGATACACATTTCTGAATTGGCTAGCTTCTAGTGTGAGTAGCCTCTTTGTAAGTCACTTATAAAGTGCATTTCTCTTTGGGGTCCCAAGATTTTGGTTCCCAGTACATTTCGCCCTGAGTCCCCAGTTCCAGTTAAGGGCTCCCCTTCACTGATTGGATTACTTGGCCAAATTTAAAGATATTGATTGCCTCCCCCAGGCTTTGGCACCTCCACTGCATAAGTGTTTGTTTCATGGCTTGCTGTTCTCTCCCAGTAGGGAGTGTGTTCAGCCTACTCATGGTGGCAGACTGCGCTTCATGTCAGTGGTCTCAGTTTACTCCAACTATCATTGACCAGTTTCCCCTGGCAGCTCATGCAGTGCCTCCCAGCATTGCACTAACTACCATCTGGGGACTGGTTACCATTCTGGACCTCACAGGGTCTCTCGATGCTGATAGATGGCTTTCTGTGGTTTCTTCGGTGACAGGATCTTACCTCAGGCCTGGGGTGGGTATTCAAGAACTTTGACAGAATCCTGTCTTGTTTTTGGAACCTCATGGGTCACTTTGGTTGACAGCTCAGCATGAAGGAGCCAGTGACTGGGGCCAGGAGTTACAGGACTGATCAATTTTTCACAGGTTTAGACTCTATTCTATTTACGGCCCCTCTTGCCAGACGATGCCCACTACTTGCTCAATAGGTTATATTATGAATGTGAAGATTTCATGATTTTGAACAAATTTTGGTTTAGCTTCATCTTTAAGTTATCCCCTCCCCCCCATTCCTTACCTCTCTTGGTGAAAGAAGTTTTGTTTTGCAGATGGTGGGGGCTACTGGGGAGACTCAGTACTCATCAAAGTGCTGAGACTGATTGACAGTGGAGTGTTCAGCACTACATGAGTCTTCACTAACATCCTCTCCAAGACTCAGGGGGCTTTGGAAAAGAGATGGTGGAAAGAATTTAAGAGTCACAGAATGGGGAGGACTGCTACAAAACACTGTCTTTTGGACATGAAGTAGGCATTCATAACCTCACAGCTACTGTCAAGACGTGAGTCATATTGGCCCCATCAACATCTTGTCACAGATGATGGAGGAGGACATCAATGACATCAAAGTTGAAAGGGGTCTAGTCAAAAGGAAGAAGGGGTTCAGGAAAGGGAGAAAGAGAAGGGGGCAAAAGAAAGTAATGTACATCATGCACATGTAAGAAAATTGTCAAAAAGCAAAAATTCAAAGAAACCATGGGAAGATCCACATGGTTATGTATTTCTTCAAATTAAAGGTAATATATTCCATGCACACTAAGCTAGACCAATTGCAGAGAGTGAAGGACTCCACACAAAAATTTATGTTCAGCTTGAGTTTTTGCTTCTTTCATGACGGCAGCTGATCACTTGGCTGATTAGTTTTTCTGTCTCCTCTGAAAAAAACGTGCAAAACCCTAGTTCCATTTGACACATGTGTGCAGAAACTGATTGTGGTAGTTTGAATAATGTCCCCCAATAGCATTTATTATAATTATGTTTATTAAATTATTGTCTCCAGGCTTCTGGCTGGAGGAAGTGTCACTTTGGCCTAGCCTCCTGGGGACTGGCCCTTTCTAATTTGGATACAAAATACTAGGGATAGATATGCAAAAGAGAAGCCTGAACCCGGTCTGGCAGTTCTGCATTTTGTGAATTACAGGGTTACGATGTGCTTGCTTGCTTGCTTCTGGAGGTGCTCTCTCTGTCTCTGCTTGCTTCTGTAAAAGGGGGCCAGCCTTTCCTTAACTTCCCCTGGATGTGTTCAATAAATTCTTTCCTCCGCCAAATTGTGCCTGGTTTGGAGATTCATCCCAGCTTCGTGGCTGACTACAACACTTATGATTAGAAAGGTCGTAGCAGGTGATCCATCCACTCAACCCCCATGACTTCTGTAAGAGGATGGGTATAACAAGGTCAGAAAGAGTGAAGGGATTGGTCCCCTAAAACTACCCACAACTTTTGAACTCAAGCCTCATTCTCTTTCCAATATGCCATGCTCTTATTAGATAAAAATAAGATAATGTGACTGCTCAGGGAGCTTTACTTAGCTTATATCATTTAATCCTCCTGATGACCCAGTGGTTTTGGTATTGTGATTCTCATATTGTGCATAGAGATGCAGCGGATTAAAGTTTAGAGAAATTGCTCCTAATTTTATAGAGCTAACAAATGCATTTTCAATTTTAACCCAGGTCATTGTTTTATTAGCATCATGCCCTTTGCATACCAAAGCATGGGATTACCCATCATGCAACTCCTTCTCCTTCATCTCTGCCTTTTTGCCCAATACTTTCCACACATACACAGTATTTTGGGGGAATTTCTTGACTTCTCCTAGGCCCCACAATCCACAAGTCCTGGGGCTTGCCACATATGGAATTCAAGTTGAACGCATCAGCTTGCTGTTCTCATTGACATATAGAACACTCTCAAGGAAATAAACCAGTAGGAGTTTGGTTCAAGCACACATTCTGAAATTTATTGGATCCTCTAGATAGTTTGAGAGCTGAGCACAGTGAATAACATGACATCTGGCTATAAGAACATGTGACACTTTGTATTAAACTGCTACGAGTCACCATGCATTTTTGTACCATTTTCAGAAAGAGGAGGGAACTGGTGACTTGAGAATAGCGATGTCAAATAACCTTCTGCTAATTTACCACGAAGGCAGGCAGAAGCTCACAATATCACAGACCTGGAATGAGAAAACCACTGGTGCTAAACTCTTAAAATGAATTTCATTAAGGCCTCAAATAAACAAAATGGAAGAAGAAAACATAGGGTGATGTCAACATTCACTGAACACCAGTGATAGACCCTCAGCCAGATGAAAGCCACCAGGAGCAATCTGTCAGCCAGAATCCTGGGATAGAAATACACATGCAGGAATTTTACTTAGAAGAATTTTTAGGAGAAGGGCTGGAGGTGGTTAAGGCAGTTGCCTCCAGAGCCTAAGGACCCCGGTTCAGTTCTCCAGTACCCAAGTAAGCCAGATGCACAAAGTGGCACATGCATCTGGAATTCCTTGGCAGTGACTGGAGGCCCTGGTGTGTCCATTCTCTCTGTCTCTCTGTTTATATCTCTCTGCTTACAAATAATTTTTTTTAAAAAGAACTTTAGAAGAAAAATCTGTAAGATGTGAGGGTACCGGGATTATACCAGTATGGGTTTATTTATAACTCTCAGTTCTGTAGCCCTATAGAGGTGGAGAGGTCCCAGTTGTTAGAATGGACTCTGCACCCCCACACCATTCAATCACCACAGCCTGTCTCTACCCAACAGGTGTACTTAACACAGGTGAGTCATGCCCTTCAGTGGTAGACAGTTCATGGTGAGGGACTTCTCCTGAGGAGATATGAACAGTTGTTTATTCACCCCCAGATGGGAAACCCACAACAAAACAAAGTAATGATCATACCCAAGTCCAGCTTGGTGAACCAGTACATTTGGTGAGGTTACTTCCAGGAGCACGGAGGACCCAAAGGCAGCTCTATCACCAACAAGCCTACCCAGCATGGGTGATGACTCACAGCATGGACCATGACTCAGCAAGTTATATCCCTGAAGCTCCCTGCATGATTTGTAGGCAGCTCACTGGTAGGAAAGCCTCAGTTTCCATGCAACTGTTTACAGTTTTCATAATTTTAGGAGGGGGTCTTGTGAATCTTGTAAATTTCACAAGCTTCCTGAAACCTAAGCTGTTTACTTCCTGAGTCTTGTGAGCCTCCTGTTTCCTGGAGGCACAGGTTTAATCCAGAGGAGATTGTTCTAGAGCAGGGACCCTGAGTCATTAGCTGTTACCAGCCTCTGTCCTGAAGGACTATCTTGGACATTTGCTCCAGTTTCTACCTCTAAAATAATTTATTTTCCTATTTCTCTCTTGGATCCCCTAACTCCTGCTATGCCAAATGGAGAACTTGAGTAGGGTATTATTTATAAGGTTCAGTAGATGCTCCTCTCTGTCCCATTTATCTACATTTGTTCAGAGACAAGAATTGCTTCAAAGTGAGCTGGAGAGCTTGCTCAGTAGTTAGGGCACTTGCTAGCAATGTCTAACACCCTAGGGTTCAATTCCCCAGTTCCCACGTAAAGCTAGGTGCACAAAATGGTGCCTGATTCTGGAGTTCATTTGCAGTGGCTGGAGGCCCTGACATACCCATGTTCTCTCTCTCTCTCTCTCTCTCTCTCTCTCTCTCTCTCTCTCTCTCTCTCTCTCTCTCTCTCTCTCTCTCTCCCTCTCTCTCTAATAAACAAAGTAAAACAAAGAATTGCTTTAAAGTAATGTGAAATATCAATTTCAGAGAAGGATAAATGTCATATTTTAAGCATAAGGACCTGAATTCGATCCTCAAAAACCTCATGAAATGCTGGGTGTGGTGGCACATGCCGGTCATCACAGCACTGGAGCTGCAGAGAGAGAGGGAATTCCCAGGGCTCGGTGGCTGGTGCTGGCTAGTCTAGTTGAATCAGTGAGCTCTAGGTTCAGCTAGAGACCCCATCTCAAAGAATAAGGAGGTGAACAATTGAGGAAAACACTGGACATCAACATCATAAGCACTTGCATGCACATATACCCACACGTGTGTGAACCTGCAGACAGACACACATACATATCACACACACACACACACACACACACACACACACACACACACACACACACACACTACAAAAGGGAAAGGCCGATAAGGTTACAAGGGAGGGCCTTAAATACAACTAATGTAAAGAGATTACAGACATACAAAATCAAAGTCATGTGCAAAGAGAAAGATAGTCATTGCTTGAGAGAGGGAGAGAGAGAGAGAGAGTCTGATGCCTGGATTTCAGACTTCTACAGAATTGTAAGATAATGAATTCTTGCTGTCTCAACTATCTAATTGTGGACTTAGTTATGGTAGAGCAGATTTAATCAAAGAAAGAGAAAACAATTAGAGACATAGGCTCGTTTTTTTCTAATTGTAAGAATAAGTTTAAAGTCCCACTAATTTCCAGAAAATTCAGACTTCCATGAAATAATGAAATGGGTCTAACTTAAGATATCTATACTGCAAGGTATGGAAACCATGTTTAATTCAAAACTATTATCTTGCCTAGTATTGTGGGTTTTTTTTTATAGTACTAAGGTTCAAACTCAGAGGCTTTTGCATGGTAGGCAAACCGGCTTCCACTTAACTTTATCCCTGATCCATTGTTAAATTTCTTTCATTTTCTCAAATACCCAACTGCTCAAAATGATATGCACTGATATTATTTTTTTTCAAAAATATTAAAATAATTACCTGAGGCATTAAGATGAGGATTAATAATAAACTTATTTATATTAATTTTAAATAAACTGACTAAATATTTATAAATAACAGGATCATAGTGTTGAGAAAACTTTTTAAAATATTGGAAATTCATATAGTGACTATTTTAAATGCTATATTTTAATATTAAGTAATAATAAATTCACACCTATTTCAGCTTATGTTGAGTTTGGTGAGGATCAAAATTAATGCTGTTTCTAAATATATATGTTCATCAATTTATTCACACAACACAGTTTAGTGACTGTTTATCAAGTAGCAGACAACAAACTGGACTCTGAGGAGATGAATGTGAGGAAGATAGACAAAAACTACTGAAGAACCATAGTCAAGGATCTGAAGGTTATTGGAGAAAAAATTCAAATGACATTGACCTCTTTGTGTACTTAAAGCTGCAAAGTTAAAAACTGCAAAAAGATGCCCACAAAAATTCCTATTTTCCTAGCAAATTCACTTTTGTTGGTGTGTCTTGCATCCAGCTTTCTCATTGCTAATGGAAAGAACCCACCTAAAAGCAGCTGATGAGAGGAATGGGTTCATTTTGGCTTACAGACTCAAGAGGAAGCTCCATGATGTCAAGGGAAATGATAGCATGAGCTGAGGGTGGACGTCACCTCCTGACCAACATCTGGTGGACAACAGCAACAGGAAAGTGTGCCAAACACTGGCAAGGGGAAGCTGGCTATGACATCCATAAGCCCTCCCCCAACAACACACCTCCAACAAGGTTGTAATTCCAGAATTGCCATCAGCTGGAAATGAAGCATTCCAGAACACTTAAGTTTATGAGGGACACATGGACCAGTCCATACTACTATGTCACTTTTGTAATCCATTCTCCTTGTCACAGACTTTTTTCAACTCCTGTTTTGCAAAACTTATTTATTTTAAAAGTCAAATTTATAACATCGAACTACTATTTTCTTCTTACCCTTAAATCTGCGGATTCTCATCCTCATTTACTTAATGGATTACGAGGCATTCCATTACTACTATGAAATACTTTGACATAATTCTCTTCTAAAATGAAAAACCTTATTGGGCTCACAGTTTGGGAGGGTCCAGTCCATGAGCTGTTGACTCAGTTCTTTGGGACTGAGGTGAGATTGAGGCAGGACATTATGACAGATCTAATGTTGGAGTCAAATTACTTTCTCCATGGCAGGAGACCAAAGAGAAAGAAGAGACTAGGGTCCCATTGTCCCTTCAAGGGAACACTTCCAGTGATGTATGTACCTCCCAATATGCCCAACCTCCAACCTCCTCAAAGTTCCTCCCTAGAGACTAAGAGTTAACAAACAGGCTTTGGTCAGACACTTGCCAAAGCCTGGCATCTAGCAGATATTTGTGAGAGTGGAGAATGGGCCAGCTGGAGCCTGGCTACTCTCTCACTAGCTCTGTGAGTACAGAGGAGTGCTTAACTAGATCCATCTTTATTTTGCCCTCATTAAATTGAAAGCAGTGGTAGTGACTCCTTCTCAAGTTTCTTCTGGGGATTAAGTAGGTTAACATCCTTCAAATACCTAGAGCAACTTCTATAACACCGTAAGCGCTTAGCAAATGTTAGACATATTACTAATTCATTATCAAAAAAGAAAGTCGTGTTTCTGCTCTGTCATAAATCCAGCTTTTTCTCTTGTACTCTGGGTCTATTTGCCATGACAGCATTCAGAAAATGGCACTGAAGGTTGAAATGTAGGCCATGGCAACAACTGTATAGGAGGTAATTTACATATGTATATGTATATACATATGTATGTATATCTACAGGAATTGTGAAGTAACTGGAATAAATACATGTGACTTCCATGATGATGTTTTGACACATAATTCCTTTTTAGATCCTGTATTTCTTTCTCTCAGATCTTACCTTCTCTTTGCTAATAACTGATATTAAACATCTTTTATAAGAAAAAATATATTAAAACTGGCATGTATTCAAATTATGGAAGAACTGAAATATACATATCTTTGACAGATAAAAACTTAGAGTAGAATTATTTACAAGACTATGGGAAAGGAGTTCCTGTAGCAAGGCTTCATTACCATCTTTGATATCTTCAATGAAGAAGTGTGTTGCTAATGGAGACATGTGATTTGTCCTCACTCCTCCAATAAAGACATCATCCTTTGCTTTAATATTCTGGTTGACTCTGTTCTAGGAACAAGAAAACGGTTAGGACCTCACAGGTTACCTTATGTTCCTCTGCCTCTCAGCACTTACATACTTCATGGCCATGGCTTTTCACTGTTATTATTATAAATTCATTATTATCAATATTATTTTATTATTCAGGTGC
>PVHP010046099.1:0-13426 GCA_004024765.1 Zapus hudsonius | reverse complement strand
ACACCCACCGACCCCTGCAGATATCTCAAAGGCATTCTGCCAACCACCTCAAGTGGAATTGAAATGGGCAGACCTCGACGCAAGAATATTACACCAGCTGAGGAAACTGCACCAAATGACAACAACAACACCACTAAAGAGAGAGAGCAAAAGCAGGATCAGGATGACATGACACTAAACCCTAATCATACTGGCACAGATACTAAGGAGAACTAAATGTTAGTCATGCAAGAAAAGATGGACCAACATACTGAATGGGTGCAAAGTCACCTCATTAGCTTTGCCACCAGGCTTAATATATTAGAGGAGAACAAAATGGACGTCAGAAGAGACATATCAGAACTAAAGACAAGCCAACAAACTGAAGGTATCAAAAACCAGCTCTCCAAATTAACCGAAGACATCTGCAAATATAAGAATGACTGTCAGGAAGAAGTAATTAAATCAAACATTGAAAAGAAATCACATCTCAACAGGATGATAGAAGTAACCCAGAAAGAAGTTGCAGAAAACAAAAACCACATTGAAATAATAATAACGTCCCTAGAATCTCTTAACAACGGGATCAATCACTGGGAAAATAGAACCTTGACAAAATTCAGAAGAGTAAGTGAACAAGACTCAAGGGAAATGTGGGATACCATACAAAGACCTAATCTCAGGATCATGGGGATCCTGGAAGGAGAAGAAAACCAAATGAGGTACATAGAAAGTATTTTCAAGAGAATTATTCAAGAAAACTTTCCATTCCTAGCAAGAGATAGTCCTGTACAACCAAAAGAGATGCGGAGGATCCCAAACAAATTTGAATAAAGGAAAAACACCCCAAGACATATCTTAGTTACAATGCCAAGCATTAAGGATAAAGAGAGAGTCCTTAGAGCAACGAAAGAAAGGAAACTCACATATAAAGGAAAACCCATCAGAATCACGTCAGACTTCTCCATAGAAACCTTAAAAGCCAGGAGAGCTTGGAACAAAGCGATTCTAGGCCTAAAGAAGAACGGATTCCAACCTAGACTACTCTACCCAGCAAAGTTATCCATCATACTTGATGGAGGAATTAAAGTATTCCATGAGACTAATCAGCTTTACAATTACCTGAGCACAAAGTCAAACCTTCAAAAGATACTTCATGAGATATCCCATGCAGACGAAACAAAAAACCAACCCCAGGAAAGGAACAGAGAACAAGCAAGGTAACAGAAAAGAGATCGCAACAACAGCTCAGATACCAACCTCCATATTCTCTACAACATGGCAAACCTCACAGTTATAACTTTGAATGTAAATGGACTCAACTCTACTATAAAAAGACACAGGATAGCAGGTTGGATCAGAAAAATGGACCCTTCCATCTGTTGCCTTCAAGAAACACACCTTATCGATAAAGACAGTAACCTACTGAAAGTAAAAGGGTGGAAAACAATTTTCCAGGCATGTGGGAAAAATAAAAAGCAGGTGTGGCTACTCTAATATCTGACAAAATAGACTTTAAACCAACAGCATTAAAAAAAGACGAGGATGGCCACTTCCTACTCGTCAGGAGAACAATACAACAAGAAGATATCACTATACTAAATATGTATGCACCAAATGCAAAGGCACCTCAGTTCATTAGGCATAAATTACTCAAAAGCAAAGCAGATATAGATGCCAACACCATCATAGTAGGAGACTTTAACACTCCACTGTCATCCCTAGACAGATCATACAAACAACAGACAAGCAGGGAAATCAAGGTGCTAACTGGCACCATAGATAAACTAGGGATAAAAGACATCTACAGAACATTCCACCCCAAGGACACAGATTACACATTCTTCTCAGCAGCGCATGGAACTTTTTCCAAAATTGACCATATATTGGGCCATAAATCATGCCTCAGCATATTCAGAAAGATCAATGTAATCCCATGCATCATATCAGATCACAACACATTAAAGCTAGAAATTAACAATGGGAGAGGATCCAAAAAATTCAACAGATACTGGCAACTGAACAACTCGATCCTAAACAATAAATGGGTCAAACAAAAAATCAGACAGGAAATCCAGAACTTCCTAGAAACAAATGATAATGAGGACACAACCTTTCAGAACTTGTGGGACACAATGAAGGCAGTTCTAAGGGGGAAATTCACTGCACTAAATGCTTTCATAACAAAGACAGAGAGGTCTCAAATTAACCAACTATCCTCACACCTAAGGTCATTAGAACATATGCAAATATCCAACCCTAGGAGCTCGAGACACAAGGAAATAGTTAAGATCAGAGCTGAGATTAATGACCTGGAAACAAAGAAAATGATTGAAAAAATAGACAAATCAAAGAGTTGGTTCTTTGAAAAAGTCAATATGATGGAAAAACCCCTGGCCAACTTAATCAAACGAAAAACTGAGAAGGCCCAAATTAACAAAATAAAAAATGAAAAGGGTGAGATCACAACCGATCCTGAAGAGATCGGATGTATCATTAGGTCATACTTCCAAAACCTCTACTCTACAAAATTAGAGAACCTGGAAGAAATGGATAAATTCCTGGATACCTACAAACTTCCAAAGCTCAGACCAGAGCAGATAAAGAACCTAAACAATCCGATAACAATCACAGAGATTGAATCAGTAATCAAGAACCTTCCCAAATGGAAAAGCCCAGGTCCAGATGCTTTCCCAGCTGAATTCTACCAAACCTTCATCATAGAACTGAAACCTCTCTTTTTGAAGCTTGTCAGGGACATAGAAAAAGAGGGTAGGCTCCCAAACTCCATTTATGAAGCTACCATGGCCCTAATTCCCAAACCAGGCAAGGATGTAAGAAAGAAAGAAAACTACAGGCCCAAATCTCTGATGAACTTGGATGCAAAAATCCTATACAAAGTCCTAGCAAACCGAATACAAACCCATATCAAGTCTATAATTCACCCTGACAAAGTTGGCTTCATCCCAGGGATGCAGGGATGGTTCAACATTTGCAATTCGATAAATATAATTCACCAGATTAACAAACGCAACAGCAAAAACCACATGGTCATCTCAATTGATGCTGAGAAGGTTTTTGACAAAATTCAACACCACTTGATGTTCAAAACCCTGGAAAGAAGAGGCATAGATGGCCTATACCTCAACAAGATAAAGTCAATATACAGATCTCCTAAAGCACAAATCATCCTCAATGGGGAACGACTCAAGGAGTTCCCCCTCAACTCAGGAACAAGACAGGGATGTCCACTCTCACCAATGCTATTTAACATAGTGCTTGAAAAGCAATAAGACAAGAGAACAGCATAAAAGGGATACAAATCGGAGAGGAAGAAGTCAAATTATCCCTCTTTGCAGATGACATGATCATATATATATATATATATATATATATATATATATATATATATATATATATATATATATATATATATATATATATATATATATATCATATCCAAAGAACAGTATTAGTAATCTCCTGAAGGTGATCAATGCCTTCAGCAGAGTGGCAGGATACAAAATTAACACACAAAAATCAGTAGCCTTCCTATATACAGAAGACAAACATTCGGAAAAAGACATCAGAGTAACTGTCCCGTTCTCTATATCCTCAAATAAAACAAATGGGAATATCACTAACCAAGGTTGTGAAAGACTTATATTAGGAAAATATTGAGACTCTCAAAAAGGAAATAGAGGAGGATGTGATGAGATGGAAAGACATTCCATGCTCATGGTTAGGGAGAATCAATATAGTGAAAATGGTAATCCTGCCAAAAGCAATCTACAGATTCAACGCAATGCCAATAAAAATCCCAACCTCCCTTTTCACAGACATTGAAAAAATAATCTCAAAATTTATCCGGAAGGGTAAGAGACCCCAAATAGCTAAAACTATTCTGAGCAGGAAAAATTACACAAGAGGTATAACCATACCTGACTTTAAAACATACTACAAAGCCATAGTAACTAAAACAGCATGGTATTGGCAGAAAAACAGACAGTCTGACCAGTGGAATAGACTCGAAGACCCAGCCTTTAATGCAAATAACTTCAGCTTCTCAGTCTTTGAAAAGGGTGCCAACAATGTATGCTGGGCCATAGATAGCATCTTCATCAAATGGTGCTGGACAAACTGGATAAACACATGTAAAAAAATGAAATTAGACCCACTCCTCTCACCATGCACACAGATCAAATCCAAATGGATCAAAGACCTCAATATCAAGCCTGTAACCCTGAAGACCCTGGAAGAAAAAGTAGGAGGAACCCTACATGAGATAGGAGTAGGGAACATCTTCCTGAGCAAATCTCCAGAAGTCCAGGAAGTGCAACAGTCACTTAACCAATGGGACCTGATCAGGCTCAAAAGCTTCTGTACAGACAAAAACACCGTTCTCAAAGTCAATAGACTCCCTTCAAATTGGGAGATGATTTTCACCAGCTACAACACAGAGGCCTGATTTCCAGAACCTACAGAGAACTCAAAAAAATTAATAGCAAAAACCCAAATTGCCTCCTCACAAAATAGGGCACTGATCTCAACAGAGAATTCACAGAGGAGGAAACACAATTGGCCTTTTCTCACCTTAGAAAGTGCTCAGCATTCCTAAGCACCAGTGAAATGCAAATCCAAACCACAATGAGATACCACCTTACCCCGGTCAGAATGGCAATCATAAAGAAAACCAACAACAATCGGTGCTCGTGAGGATGCGGGGAAAAAGGAACCCTCATTCACTGCTGGTGGAATTGCAAACTTGTTCAACCGCTATGGAAACCAGTGTGGAGACTTCTGAGCAGAATGGACATAATCCTTCCAATGGACCCAGCTATCCCTCTACTAGGCATCTACCCAAAAGATGTCACATCTCGACACAGAAACATTTGTACAACTATATTTATAGCAGCTCAATTCATAATAGCCAAGTTTTGGAATCAACCCAAATATCCATCCATGGAGGAATGGACAGCGAAACTGTGGTATATTTACATGATGGAATTTTACTCAGCTGAAAGGAAAAATGATATATTGAAATTTAGGAAAAAATGGTCTGACTTCGAGCAGATCTTACAAAGCAAGCACTCAAAAGAACAGAGAATCGAACGCTGTATATTCTCCCTCATATGTGGTCCTTAACCAGGATAACCGTGTTCTTTATGCAGACTAATAGTAAGAAGTGAGAAATTATGAATGATGGGTAAGGGATGGGAGGAGGGGAATGGCTTAAGCATGAGGATAAACCATATTAGGTTTCAAAACATAAAATCCTTAGGATCATATTGTAACCTGTTGAGTAAGTAGTGAGCGTCATCTGGCAAGAGGGGACATGAGTGGTAGGGGAGAGAGTCTAAGCCTGTGAATAATTAGAACAGCCGGACAACCCCTGGTTCCATCCACTGGTTCCTTCCCTCACTGAGCTGTTGACCAAAGCGACTCATGAGATTCCAACTACAAGACAGAATTCTGTCAAAGCTCTTGGGTGCCCTCCCTAGGCCTGAGGCAAAACCTTGTTGCTGAAGAAACCACAGAATGCCATCAACCAGCATCGAGAGACTCTGCAACATCCGGAATTGTATCCAGCCCCCAGAAGGCAGTTAGTGTTGTGCTAGAAGGCACTGCACAGGCTGCCAGGGGAAACTGATCAACGACAGCTGGAGTAAACAGAGACCACTGGCATGAAACTCAGTCTGCGAACATGAATAGGCTGACCATAACTCCTACTGGGAGAGAACAGCAAACCAAGAAAGGAGCACTTGTGCAACGGAGGAGCCTGGGCCTGGGGGAGACAATCAACAGCTTTCAAATTCGGCCAATTTTCCACTTAGTGAGGGGGATCCCTTGTCTGGATCTTGGGATTCAGGGCGATAATTACCGGATCCTGTACTCTTGGGCTCCTTTGACATGATGCACTGTGGGAGTGATTAACGGGGAGGCTACTAAAAATAGAATCTAGGTAATCCAGAAATGTGTATATTTGTTAACCTACACTGATCCCTCTCTCTAATGGAGATAGTGCTTGTATTTTTCAGGATGCAGCGAGAGAGCTGGGGCCCATCTAACCCTACCAACCGACCGTAGGCCGATACCTGAGATTCTGGCAAGAGAGGAGCCACCACAGTCATAACGTGGAGGATCCATATGGAATCCCGCAGAGAAGATCGGGAGGAATGAGGGACCCACATCCACAGACATTCAATCTACACAGGATAAGCCAGTGAGACAGAAACCAACGATCTTCGACACAAATACCCCAAAACTCACAACCTTAAAGCAGCCTTAATACTCATCCACCACGATTCAGGGACCTATGCGGAAGAGGGGGCAGAAAGATTATAAGAGCCGTGGTGGGGGAGACTATCCAGTAGCATGGCACGCTTCAGTATCAACACACTTGGGACAGGAGGACCAGGTTGAGTAGTAGGCTATCCAGGGTCCCCTGCCACAAGGACTGATCCAGACAGCCCACGGAGGAGGATATCCAGCTGATTGGGGATGGGGAGGGGGGCATTGGGGAATTGGGGATAACAACTCATTGTTTGCCCACTGAATAATGTAACTCATTATGGACAAGAAATATATATTTAAGAGAAAAAAAAGAATTCCCAACAAAACTTTTGAGGAAGTAGTGATAGGAACAAGAGAATTTCCTCCACAGAAAGTCAGATAACCTATGAAAGGATAATGGAGAGACATCAAGGATACCCAACACAACCCAAAGCAGAAATTGAGAGAAACTCTTAAGACTTTTCAGCCACAAGGTGCTGGGATGAATCTCCAAACCAGATACAATTTGGGGAGGGAAGTATTTATTGAAATAACAGATCCAAGGGAAGTTTCAAAAATGAAGGAAAATGCTAGTCCTCTTTCATAGATCCAAGCAGAGATACAGAGGCAAAGCTGTCGAGCACACTGTCCCTCACAAACAGCAGGACTGTGAGACTTGAGCACCTTTGCATAAGTATCCCTGGAATTTTACATGCAACTTAGAAATACCTTAGGGCCAGAACCCAGGAGGCCAGGCCAAAGTGACACCTCCTCTGCCAGAAGGCTGGAGATAAGTCACAAGTTTTAATTAACTTTTGTTTCTATTGGGGGATATCTATCTGTAATGGGGAAATTTTGGCACAACCATATCTGGGTTTTTACTGCTGCATTTCCCCACCGAGATTGTGTCCTCTAATACAAAAGAATTATACACAGGGACAGAAATATATACTTCTTATCACATTTATTCTAGATTAATCAGTTAAGGGAAGGGGGAATTGTTTAGGAAAGCCGCCTAGTCACCACGTGGTCTGTGAGGTTCATAAAATCATATTATTTAAGGGAACATGGGGAGTTACAGAGTTCTCCAGCCACCAGTGTGGGGAGAAAAATGTAAAGTGTTTAACAGAACTTATGTTTTTTAGCTAAACAAGCAGTAGAAGAAAAATTAACAGAAGGCTCCCATCATGAGAAGGAGAGGTTCATGTGGGAAGAATCTGGAGCCTTCCCCCATCCCAGCCAGCCATTAGCTGGGGTAGGATAGGCCTTACATTTCTAAGGTCAGGAGATTCAGAGGTCCTTCTGCTAGCCTGCCATGTGGGGAAGAGAGGGCAGATTAACTGTTCAGTCAGTATTTCCTGCCCTAGGTGGGCAGGGAGACCACTGATTGATTCATACCTGACCAATAAGTTTTAGCGCCTAGATTTGGCCTCTGGCTTAGAGACACCTCCCACTCAAGGGGCAGGTGCCTATGGAGCTGTCTGACCCATCACATATTCAAACTACCACACACAGCAAGCACCCCTCTCCACTGAGCCATCTTCCCAGACACCCCTCCTGATTTGTTTGATAACCATTTTATCATTTAATAGTGTGTTATTCAGTCTTTATTAGTTTTTATATTTTTCTTATTTTCTATTTTTATTCCCACATGATTCCATTAAAATATATGAAATTATTTTAATTCTCTTATATTTGTTAAGAATTCCCTAACAAAACTTTTGAGGAAGTAGCAAGAGAAGCAAGAATTCCCTCTACAGCAAGTCAGATAACCTATGAAATGGTAATAACCTATGAAGGGTAATGGAGAGACATTGAGGATACACAATCAAAAGCAGAAATCCAGAGACTCTTAAGACCTCAACAGTAAAGCAGACTTAAAACCCACTCATCATTACTCTGGGAACTTAGCAGAAGAGGGGGCAAAAAATATTGTAAGAGCCCTGGTGGGGGAGAATATCCAGAGACATTGCCCCCCCCCCTCAACAACAACACACAAAGGAAAAAAACTGGCTGTTTCTACAATTCATAACCCTCTAACACATGGTCTGGTCCAACAAACCCACTCAGGAGTGCACTCAACGGGTTGGCAACAGGGAGGGGGGAATAGGGGTGCCACCACAAGACCTGCTCATATAATATATCTAATTATTAACAATAAATGCATTTATTTAAAAAAATAAAAAGAATTGTTTTGTGTCCTAAAATATGGTCTCTTTTGGAAAATGGTTCATGTGTTTTCTGTAGCATTTTGCTCGAATATTCTTTTGATATTTCAGGTTAATTTGATCTATACATTAAACCCTAATATTTCTTTGATGTTTTACCTGAATGACTTGTCTGTTGGTTAGAATGTAGTGCTGAAGTAAGCTAGAGTTTTTGTGTTGAGCTCTTTCTTTGACTATACACCTGCTATTATGTTTGTTTTATGAAATTGGGTGTGATGATTTTCAAAATGTGCATGTTTAGAGGTGTTATATCTTCTTGATGATTGTTCACATAATCAATAAGAAGCAACCTTCTTTATCTTTTCTAAGTTTTGTTTAAATTCTATTTGTCAGATATTAGAATACTTGTTTTATTTTTCTATTTTACTTGCTTGGACTAGCCTTTTTCATTCTTTCACACTAAGGCTGTGTTTGTACTTTCCAGGGAGGTATGTTTCTTTCAGGCAACAAATAAATGGGCTCTGGTTTATGACTCAGTCTGCTAGCCAGTGTCTTATACTTGCAGAATTGAGGCTATTAAAACATTTGGAGTTACTACTTAAAGATTTAGTTCATCAATTTTTGTTCCTTTGTTATTTTTGTACTGTGTTAGTTTCCTTGTCTTTTTTTTTTTTTTTTTTTTGCTTATCTACTGTTGTAGCGAACTTTATTCTTTCTGTGACTTGATGAATGTGTATATCTCTGTCTTCAGTATTTTCAATTCCTTTGAGTTTTTTTCTGTAGTATTGCTTAGTGGTTATGAATTGCTTCATTTGTCTTTATCATGGAAGCTTTTTCTTTTCCTTCAGTTATTAAGGATGGCTTTACTGGATATAATAACCTTGGTTGGCAGTTATTGTCTTTCAGAGCTTAAAAAATGTCATCCCATGGTCCTCCTGACTTTAGAGTCTGTTGAGAAATCTGCTGTTTTTGTAATGGTCTTCCATTATATGTGACTTGTCATTCTTGCAGGTTTCAATAGTCTTTCTTTATTCAATATATACTTAGTGTTTGAAGTATCATATGACATTGGGAGGTTCTTTTCTCTTCTTGACTATTGGAGTTCTAAATGCCTCCTGTATCTAGATGGCTATCTCTTTTCTTTTTTTTTAAGGTGACTTAATATATATATACATATATACATATCTATATACATATCTATATATATAATTTATTTGAGAAAGGCAGACAGAGAGAAATGGGCAGAGTGAATAGGGGCAAGAACTACAGACCCATGCACCACTTTGTGCATTTGGCTTTACATGGGTACTTACTGGGGAATCAAACCAGAGTCATCAGGCTTTGCAAGCAAGCACCTTTAGAGATGCTGAGGCATCTCTCCAGCTTCAGATGACTTTTTAATACACCAATTAAATAGGCTGATTTAATGATTGCATGCAGGAAGAGATGGGGAACACTCTTGGGTGTTCTGACCCAAGCAGTTTATCAGTGCCTCATGGAAACAAATGACCAACCTTAGATGCCTTTTAAAACCTTCTCTAAACTAGATTTTCTTTCTTTTTTTATCCATAATTAAATACATTGAATGAGCAAATAATGAGTTGGTATCCCCATCTCCCCAATTTCTCTCTTCCCTGTACCCAATCAGCTGGATATCCTCCTCTGTGTGCAGTCTGGATCACTCCAAGGGGTAGGGGGTTATTGATAGCCTAGGAGTCAACCCAGTTCCACCCCCCTCTATATGTTGTTACTGAGGGGATCAATATCTCTGGGAGTTCTCCCCCATCATGGCTCTTACAATCTTTCCGCCCCCTCTTCCACCCAGTTCCTTGAGTCATAGTGGGTGAGTATTAAGGCTGCTTTATTGTTGAGGTCTTAGGGGGCTTCTGTACTTCTGCTTCAGGTTGTATTGAAATCGTTGGTGTCTGTCTGGCTTATCCTGGGTTGACTGATTGGCTATGGGTGTGGATCTCTTACTTATTCCACCACTCTCTTCGGGGTTTCATATGGATCCTCCATGGTAGGTCTGTGGTGGCTCATCTCTTGCCCGGAAGTTAGCTATTGGCCTGTGGTTTGTTGATAAGGTTGGACTCGCTGCATTCTGAAAAATACAAACAGAATCTCCATAGGAGAGTGAGATAAGTATAGGTTAACTGAGATACACATTTCTGAATTGGCTAGATTCTATTGTTAGTAGTCTCTTTGTAAATTACTCTTATAGAGCGTTTCTCTTTGGGGCCCAAGATCTTGGTTCCTGGTGCATTTCGCCCTGAGTCCCCAGTTCCAGTTAAGGGCTCCCTGTCACTGAGTGGATTACTTGGCCCAATTAAAACCTATTGATTGCCTACTCCAGGCTTTGGCTCCTACATTGCACAAGTGTTTGTTCCATAGTTTGCTGTTCTCTCCCAGTAGGCTATCTCTTTTCTAGACTTATGATTTTTTCTGTTATGATTTTTGACATGTATTTTTCAAATATATAGACATACCAGGGCTTCTTGCCATTGCAAATGAAATCCAGGTGCATTTGACACTTTGTACACCTTATTTTATGTGGATACTGGGGAATCAAACTTGGGCCAGTAGAATTTTCAAGGAGCAGCTTTAACTGCTGAGCCATCTCCCCGTCTACTTGAATATATTTTCTATGCCTTCTGGTTTGTACCCCATTTTCTATGACTATGACTTGCAAATTTGTTCTTTCAATTGTGGCCCAGATATCTCACACATTCTGTTTATACTTTCTTATTTTATCTTTATTTTATCTTAATCTGAATATTCTAATTCATCTAACTTTTCTTCCATCCCTGAGATTCTTTCTCCTGACACAACTTATTGTGAGCTTTTTCACTGAGTTTCATTGTTGTTCTTTTGAGGTAGGGTTTCACTGTAGCCTAGGCTGACCTGGATCTCACTTTTTATCCCATGGCTGGCCTCAAACTCACAGTGATCCTCCTACCTCACCCTCCCAAGTGCTGGAAATAAAAGAATATACCACCACAAGTAGCTCACCACTGAGCTTTTATTTGATTTACTGACCTTTTAATTTCCAAAATTTCCATTTGATTGTTTTCAATATTTCTAGCTCTTAATTGAATTTCTATATCATATTCTGTGTTGACTCACTTATTTCATGCAACTGTTTTATTCTTTTAAATTTTATTCAGGAGTTTGTGTTCCCCTGGATTTCACTGTTCCTCCTCCTCTTCCTCTTTCTTCTTTTGTTATGGTTTTCTGAGGCAGAATCTTATGCTAGCAGACTGTCCTGGAACTTACTCTGTATCTCTGGCAGGCATTGAACTCAAGATTCTCCTACCTCAACTGTCATTAAAGTTTTGAGCACCATTCCTACCTACAATCTTAAGCTTTTTTGGGGGGGGATTCTTTTGGATTTCATCTAATTCATTTTAATTTGAATCAATTACAGTGGAATTAAACATTACTTTGGAACTGGTACCTTTTTGCCTCGAAAAAAATTGCTTTTTCAACTGCAATAAGTTTTCAGGATATTATAATAGTATAATACTAGGATATTAGTTACTGACAAATAGGATTGGAAAGCAAATACACTTAATAAAAATGTAATTAATATAAGCACAATGAGAAAAATTAGGGTGGGGAAAAGTAAATAGAAAAAGGCTTTGGTATATTGTTAGGGTAAATGGAGTTTAAAATGATCAAAACTATAGAAAATTATAAGAAATACATAAAGAAAAATATGAAGAGAAGATAAAATGAATTAGGAATAAAAGGGTAAATATATAGATAGTACGTAGAAAAATACAAGAGAGAACTCAATAATATAGGTATAGAAACTGAACAAACATAAAACCTAATCAGGCAATATAAACAAAAAGTTTAAAAATTAGGCCAGACAGGGTGGCACAAGCCTTAATCTCAGCACTTGGAGGGGGAAGAGATAGGAAGATCACCTTGAGTTCCAGGTCAGCCTGGGACTACCAAGTGAGTTCCAGGTTAGCCTAGGCTAGAGTGAGACCTTGCCTCAAAATAAAAGTTAAAAATGAAAATTTTTAGAAGAGTAAAGTTTTTTAATAACATATAATGTATAATAAAGGTAAATATTTCTTTCTTGTTTATAGCTTCAGTCAATATCTGTCTCATCCTTCAGTGGTTTTATGTATTTCAGTCTTCAGTTCAAGCATGTTTCACCAGATTGATATGTATGCAATGTCTCCATGGAATTCAAGCATGTTATCTAATAGTGCTGAATTTCTGCCCACACATTAGCAGTGGTCAGCCTTCCTTTAGGCATTTCCAAGCGTTCAGCATTAGGTATCACTTCAGAATATGTCCCAACCAGCAAGCTCATTTTCCACATCTGCTGGGTCCATGGAGATTTCAGTGTCCAAGGCTCTAATATACCCATACTCACATTTGTATTTACTAATGCAGCTGGATATTGTTATCTCACCAACTCTCAGGTTGCCTGATGGCACCTGAGGTCTTCTCTTAAATATGCTTGCTCCATTGAGTTTCTGTTCAGTTCAGACCTTATGCATGTTCATGTGGTTCTGTAGTTCCTTGAGTCTCGTGTTCTTAGTGGGTGGGAGTTTGGAGACATGTTCAAATAGAAGGTTCTACTCTTCCTGCCAGAGTGTTTTGATTGCTGCTTTTCTCTCAAAATCTGTTTCTTCCTTGCTCCAGTAGATGGTAGATGGAGACACAGGACAGACCTCCTGGGTGGTTACTCGGCTTTGGTTTTATGCAGCTTGAGGCTATATCATCAACCATTGCTTCTAGATATTTTCCTTTTCTCTTTTGTTTATGGACCTCAAACAGAACAAGAATTTCCTCCCTTTTCCACTGTTGTTTAAAACTTTCGGTTAAAGTCTTATGTTCTGGGACTGGAGATGTGGCTCAGCGGTTAAGGCACTTGTCTCCAGTGCCTGAGGCCCTGGTTCAATTCCCCAGTGCCCACATAGGCCAGATCCACAAGGTGGTGGCCTTGGTGCTCTCTCTCTCTCTCTCTCTCTCTCTCTCTCTCTCTT
>PVHP010046098.1:0-13419 GCA_004024765.1 Zapus hudsonius | reverse complement strand
AGGAAGGAAGGAAGGAAGGAAGGAAGGAAGGAAGGAAGGAAGGAAGGAAGGAAGGAAGGAATTATCTCTTACAGGGCTACAGGTTCACCACCACCACCAAGGTAGGGTCTCACTCTAACTCAGGCTGAGGTGGAATTCAGTATGTAATCTCAGGGTGTCCTTGAACCCCCCCACCCACCCCAGATCCTCCTACCTCTGCCTCCCAAGTGCTGGGATTAAAGGCATAGACAGAATTGATTTATATATGCATGTTTTGCATAAAAGGAGACTTACATCAGGAAATAGGGATTTAAAAAAGAGAAAGGAGGAAGGAGGTGGATGGTGAATAGTGGCTTCCAGCAGGATTCATCATAGATTTTTTTTTGAGGTAGGGACTCACTCTAGCCCAGGCTGACCTGGCACTCATTCTGTAGTCCCAGGCTGGCCTCAAACTCACAGCTATCCTCCAACCTCTGCTGGGATTAAAGGTGAGTGCCACCAATGCTTGGAATATAATTTAAGGTTTAATAATCTAATGCCTTACTGAATGCAGAATCATTGGAATATTCCAACAGGTCAAAACTCATGCAGTTGATTTCAAAAACAATGTGACTAAACTTAAAAAGAAATACAAATCTGGAACTTTGACTGAACCCATGCTGACTTTGAATAAAGGAATGTCTGGGATAGTTGCTTTTCATCTATATCTTATAGAAATCAATATTCTTTTAAAGGTCACCCAGAATACACGTCTAAAATAAACCATACAAGACAGCCTTTGCCTAAGTATATCATAGGATATCAATTAAGATGTGAAAAAGACCAAAAGATCTAGGAAAATGAAGTTTTAAATTTGGCTAGTTTTCTTTGCTAGAAAAAAATAAATCTAAAACCTGAGTCTCACACAGCTGACGTTGAGCTTTAATGCTTTACCTATTAGTGTTTGCCCACAATTTGAAAAGCCTGGACCTAGTATTTCATGAAATACACTTTGGGAAACAAACTTTCAAGACCAAGAAAAGAGGTAGAAATTAAACTCAGTAACCAAGTGCCAACATGTCGAAACCTGAATGTTTGTACTAAGTAACTGATAGGAAGAATTAGTGTGGTGGTCTCTGGCTTTGTAGGGAAGAGAAATGTCCTATCTTTGGGAAAATAGTAGAGTTAAATGAATTTCTTTTCAAAAATTGGACTTTCTGGATAGAAATAATATTTTAAACTTCTAAATTCAAAATCATTTGAGCCTAGTTCTCTGAGGAGAAATATGCTTTAAGATGTTTTGGATATTTGAAATAGAAGAAACTAGGTACACATGTGTCATGTTGATTTAATAACTTACAGGGTCATTTAAATTAAATCATAAATATCCATGTTTTTGAGATTATCAGTTTTTCTCTATGATACATAAAGAGGTGCAAATATAACTTCTGCAAGTGCAAATGGCTTTTTTAGAATAATAATAGTAAAACTACTATGACATAATTGAAGATGTCATGTCCTGAGGCATCTGGTCACACAATTAATGTTGAGAACACCCTAGTGTACATTATTTTAGGTTTATACCCTGTGAGTATTGAATTTAAAAGAAATAAAACTTCTTTTTTAAAACATTATCCACTACCTTTGAAATGCTAAAGTGAGAGCCTGGAATAACTCCCACCACCACAGGTCATGTACATTGAAATAAATGCACTTGTCACTGCCTTTCACAGCTGGGCACTTGCCACTGCATTATAGTGAGGCAACAGTGCCTTTCCTACCTTCTGGATTAGATGCAGGTGATTTCTCTTCTCTCACTCTTCATATGCACTTAACTTATTCTAGCATGCTTTGAAGTGGCATTGCTTTCAGGTTATTACATGAATGAGTGTGGAGCATAAGCAACTTGGAGAGCATTTGTGTTATATTCACTCATGTTGGAAATTATCTTTTCTAATGCTTGAGCTCAGTTGAGTTCTGAATAAATGTTAAGGATGAAACTTATTTTTATAACATATATAGTATCTATGCCATTTATCTTCATTCCTACTGGTTTTTGGACAAAGTTATATACAATGTAGCACATTTGCTTAATGTATAATAAAATAGAAGTCCTCTTATCTCTTATATGAGATTGATAGAGTTAGCAGTTGTTTATTTTTAGAAATGAAGGTAAAATTGGATTAGGAATAGAATTACTTATATTCATATATTATATAAACAAATTAACAAATGTTTTAACTTAAAACATTAAAGTTTTCTTTTCTAAAAAATTTATTTATTTATTTATTTTTGAGGTGGTGCCTCACTTTATTCCAGGCTGACCTGGAACTCATTCTGTATCTCCAGACTGACCTTGAACTCCCAGAAATCTTCCTCCCTCTGCTGGGATGCACCACCATACCCGAAAAAAATGTCTTTTAATTCAAAATGTATAAACAGTTCTCATTCACAAATCTTTTGATGTCAAGACATTGATTTTGGTATGATACTAAAAATATTTAAAATTTTTAAATTATTATTTATTTGCAAAGAGAGAGGCAGAAGAGAGAGATAATGAATGGGTTCACCAGAGCCTCTTAGCACAAGCTTGCAAACAAACTCCAGATGCATGCAGCATTTTGTGTATGTGGCTTGATGTGGGTACTGGGGAATTGAACCAAGGCCATCAGGTTTTGCAAGCAAGTGCCTTCAATAGTCATCTCTCCAGCCTAGTAACTTTTTAAAAAGCCTTTTCTTTTAACTTTTTTTATTGACATTTTTCATACATGTACATAGTGTATTAAGATCCCCTCCCAATAACTTTTGTTGTTGTTCTTGTTTCCCCTCCCCACCCTCTGAGGTCTCTGTGTGTGTGTGTGTGTGTATGTGTGTGTGTGTGCGTGTGTGTGTGTGTGCGTGTGTGTGTGTGTGTGTGTGTTGTGTGTATGCACAAGCCCGTGTGTCACGGTGTACATGTGTTGTTCAGAGGACAACCTCAGGGTGTTTGTCCTTGCCTTCCACCTTGCTGTGTCTCTTACTCACTGCTGTGTATGCCAGGCTAGCTAGTCCACCAGCTCCTGGGACTCTCCTGGCTTCCACCTCCCTATCTTGTCCATGGGTGAACAGGGATTACAAGTTGTGTGTGCTATTGCATCTGGCTTCCATGGGTTCTCAGGCTCTAAGCTCTGGTCATCAGGCTTGTGCTATAAGCACTTCTACCCACTGATCCTTCTCCCCAGCCCCATCTCTGAAGCCATTTTTGCATGCATCAGATAGATACATAATACATTTTCCATTATTTCAATTTTAGGCTTTATTAAAGTGGAATGAAAACATAAGAACTTTTGAAAGGCCATCTGAGTATTTAATGATTGATTTGTTGATTGCAATCTCTCATCCACTTTCACACACAAATTTCATAGCATTTAAACATTACTTATGAAATAAGTCAAATATTTGCATAAAGTATAAACACACACATATAAAATTTAAGGAATAATAATATAACAAACTTTGCTGTACATAGTATTCATTTCTTTTTTCTATGAACAAATACCTGACATGAAGCAATATAAGGAAGAAAAAGGTAATTATTTTGACTCACTGTTTGGGAGATCAGTCCATTATGGTGGGAGGGCACAGTGATAGGACCAGCACCCATCCATGGCGGCTGAAAGCTGCCTGCTCCCACCTGTGGATCAGGAGGAAGAGAAAGGTGAATGACACTGTTCAACTGATTTTCTCCTTTGCCCCTTTTTATTCGGTCTGGGATCTGAGCCCATGGGGTCATGTCACTCACATGGAGGGAAACCTCCCCTCCTCTTGCAATGTTCTCACTCATGTCATTGGTATCATACTGGCAATCAGAATGAAGCACTGCATTCACAGATTAAGAAATAGAATATCACGAATATCTTAATGCTCCTTTAAAATAATCAGTTATATTTAACAGTATTTTAATTTAGTTAACTACCTTTATTTGTTTGCTCGTATGGCTCCATATATCACTTGGGTGGTAGGTGTATTTTCACAATATTCCAATTCTTGAGCACAGAATGTCTTTCCAAAGACATCTTTAATTTCTTTCATACATGTTTTATAATTTTCTTTGTAGTGATTTTTTTTCATTGTAGAATTCTCTTTTGCTCTTTGGCTAAATGCATCCCCCAACTACTTTTTTTTTTTGGTAGCTATTGTGAATGAGATTGTTTTTTTTGTCTTAGATTTCAGAGAATTATCTATTGACATATAGTAATGCTAGTGATTTTATGGTCATTTTTTTATCAGCCACTCTGTTGTATTCGTTTATTATTTCCAATAGTTTCAGGGTTTCTATATATATGTTCATGTCATTCATGAACAATGACGATTGGAATGTCCTTTATTCTCCATGTTGCCTGATTTCTCTGGCCATTCAGAACTATGTTTAACAAAAGCTTACGTAAAAGTGAACATTCTTATTGCAGGTCTTAGAGAAAATCTTTCAGCTTTCTCCATTCAAGATGTTAGCTATTTGCTCATTATAAATGACCTTCAACATGTAGAGATATGTTTCTTCTATACCGAATGCTTTTTGTATTTTTTTAATCATGAGGAGATGTTGAGTTTTATCAAATAACTTTTCTGCATCTCTGGGATAACCTTATGGTTGTTTGTCTTTCATTCATTTGTTGTGGTGTATCATATGTTGATTTGCATATATTGAAACATCCTTGTGTCCATAGGATGAATCTTATTGAATTGTGGTGAGTAATTTTAAAATGCTGCTGGATTCAGTTTGCTAATCTTACGCTGAGGATTTTTGCATCTATGTTTATTAAGTATATTGGCTTGAAATTTCCCTCCCTTCCCTCTCTCACATCTCCCCTTACATCTCCCCTCTCTCTGTGCTTATGTGTTTCTGGTATCTGGGTCACACTGTTTGGAGGAATTCCTGCCTCTTCTATGTTTTGGAATAACTTAGTTAGAATTGAAATTAGTTCTTTTTTTAATCGATATCTTTATTGTCTAAAATTAGATACATTGTATTAGCAAAGATTATGTTGATATCCCCGATTCCCTCCTCCCTGTCCCCAATCCACTGGGTATCCTCATCAGTGGGCATACTGGATCAATCCATGGGGTAGTTCTTTAAATCTTTGGTAACTCAGCAAGGGTATTCTGCTCTGGGCTTTCCTTGGAGAGGGATTTTTCATTATTGATTCAATACCACTGCCTGTTACTGCTCTCTTCTGGTTTTCTATTTCTTCATGAGTCAGTTTTGATAAGATGTGCATATAGAAGGAACTTGTGCATTTCTTTTAGGTTTTCAAACTTCTGGGTATGTAGTTGTTCCCAGTAATCTCCTGACCCTGTCCTAGCATGGGCACAGTCTTGTTTGCAGTCACTCTAATGATCTTTTGTGTTTCTGTGATGTCAGCTTCAATGTTTCCCTTTTCTGCCTGATTTTATTTACGTGAATCTCTCCCCCCCCAGTCTAGTGTTATAGTTAGCTCCAAGTTGCTAGGACTGACATCCAACCAGACACAGTTTATGGGAGGAAGGGATTTATTTCAAGCTTATAAAGTCCAGGGGAAGTTCCAGCCATGGTGAAAGAAGCAAACTCTCATTCATAGATCCAAGCAGAGAGATATCGTCAAACAGCCAGAAGCAGCAACTGCTCTCCACACACCACTGGACTGGAATCAAGATGGGACCCCAGTGACACCTCCTCCAGCAGGCTACTAGAGACTTAAGCAGGAAGCTTAACCTTAATCAAAAATACCTGAGGCTATGCAGGATATACATTCACACTCAAACCACCACATACAGGCTTATTTCATTTATTTCTGCTCTAATCTTTTTTTCTTTCTACTAATTTTGGGTTGAAATATTCTTATTTTTCCAGATCATTAAGATGTGCTTATAGGGGGTTTGTTTGAACTGTTTGTACTGTTTTCCTATGTATCATTATTGTATGAGATGGTGGCCTTATTATCTTTCTTTGGCTGCCTTTCAACCCTTGGGCACAAGAAATCCTCTGTCTCAGCATTCTGAGTACCCAGGACTAAAGTGTGCACTGTCACACTTGACTTTTTCCAGCTTTTTAAATGTGGGTATTGAATGTTTTAGACTTCTCTCTTGATGTGCCTTTGCAGCAGCTCACTGAGCTTTATCTGCTATCATACATTTTTATACAACCTTTCAAATTTCCTTCTTGATTTCTTATTTGATTTGTTTGTTTTTCAGAAGTAAGTTTTTTAATGTATCTGTAAGTTGGAAAGTTTACTTGTTAGTGATTTATAGCTTTATTAGAATTTGCACAGAAAAGATACTTAGTGGGCTGGAGACATGGATGGTGAAGGGTTAGAGCATTTGCTTGCAAAGCCTGCCAACTGGAATTTGACTCCCGAGTACCCATGTAAAGCCAGAGCACAAAGAGGCACATGCATCTGCTGGAGGCCCTGGTATGCCCATTCTCTGTTTCTCTTCTATGTCCCTCTCTGTTTACAAGTAAATAAATAAAAATATTAAAGGTACTTAGACTTTCAGTGTTTTCCTTTTTCGCATTTATTGAGATGTGTTTTGTGATCTATCTTTCTAAAGAATATTCCAGGTGCTGAATGAGAAAAATGTGCAGCTGTCGAATGCAATGAACACTGTTGTTTCTATGTTGATTTTCTGTCTGATCTGTCCATCTTTCATTGCTGAAAGAGTGGTGACCAAGTTCCCTACTATTAGTGCATGGAGCCTACCTCCCTTTTAAACCTATGGATATTTGCTTTGTAAATTTGGATGTTTCAAGGTGGGGTGAACGTAGGTTATGATTGTCACTTCCTCTTCCTGAATTGACTTCATGACCTTCGTCTTTTTATTGCTTTTGGTTTATTTTAGGTTAGGTCAGCTTGCCTGCTTCTGCTTTCTTCTGGTTCCATCTGCATGGATTATCTTATTCTGTCCCTTTGCTTTCAGCCTCTGTGTGTTTTAAGGGTGAGGTAACTTTCTTGAATGAGACACTTTTTTTTGTTTGTTTGCTTGCTTGCTTGATTTTTGTTTGTTTGATTGTTTGATTTTTGAGTAGTATTTGAGATCAAACTTAGGTCCTCATGCATGCCAGGCAAGCACTCTACCATTAAGCTACACCTCTAGTCTCTGTATTTAATTAGAAATTTTATCAATTTACATTCAAGGTCATCATCCACTGGACTTACTACAGTTGTTACGTAACTTGTTTTTTAGTTTTACTGAAGTTTCTTTCCCTTTCTTAAAAAAATAGTCTTTTTTTAAGAATTTAATTTTTATTGAGAACTTTATTTTATGAAGATATTGTAAGTTGGTCATAGTTCCATTGTTTACACTCTTATGTTCCCTCTTTGCTCCTACTCCACCGAGGGCCCTCCTCCCCTCCTCAGTACTGTTCAAGGTAATCTACACTCTTGATTTGTAAATGAATTGCTCTAATAGTGTTTTGATTCCTTACTTAATATTTAGGTTTGTCTAATAGATATTTTATATGGTTATCACGAGGCTTAACAGGAAGCATTTTTTGATTTTAATAAGTTATTTTAAAATTATATCAACTTAATGTGATCACAAAGGCAATGGAAACAAAAAATCACAAGAAAAGATATACTAATAAGAAATGTTTCCACTGATATTTTGAATTGTTGTTATCTCATTTAAAATATTTCTATATTATACCTATCTTGATATATTAATGTATTGATTATTGTTTTGTTTTAGTGTTACTGTAAAATACATGAATGGTTTATATTTCATACTGACAGTACCAGAGCATTCAGATTTAGTTGTGTACTTGCTTTTACCAATGAGTTTATTATACCTCTCTACATCAATATCTTTTTGAGCTTGTAACACTTATTTTAGCATTTCTTTTATTTTTTTTTAAGGTAGGGTTTTACTCTACCCAAGGCTGACCTGGAACTCACTCTGTACTTCCAGGCTGGCCTGGAACTCAAGGCAATCCTTCTACTTCTGCCTCCGAAGTACTGACATTAAAGGCCTGTCCCACCATACCTGGCCTATTTTAGCATTTCTTGTAGGTGTAGTAGAGATATATTCTCTCACCTTTAAAAAAAATTATTCAGTCAGACGTGGTGGTGTGCCCCTTTAATCCCAGCACACAAGAGGCAGAGGTAGGAGGATCACCGTGAGTTTGAGGCCAGCCTGAGACTACATAGTGAGTTCCAGGTCAGCCTGGGCTAGAGTGAAACCTTACCTTGAAAAAAAATATTTATTTATTTTCAAGCTGAGAGAACGCGAGAAGGGAGAAAGAAAGAATGAATGTGCCAGGGCCTTTAGCTACTGCAAACAAACTCCAGCTGCATGTGCCACTTTTTGCATCTGGCTTAAAGTGGGTACAAAGGAATAGAACCCAGGTTATTAGGCTTTGCAGGCCAATGCCTTAACCACTAAGCCATCTCTCCAGCCCTCACTCATCTTTAGTTTGTTTGGGAATATCTTTTTTTTCTCATTAATTTCTAGCACTGTAATACATATATTTGTTCCGGCTGACCTGGAATTCATTCTGTAGTCCCAGGCTGCCCTCTGAACACATAGCGACCCTCCTACCTCTGCCTCCTAAATGCTGGGATTAAAGGCGGCACCACCATGCTCTGCCATAAACAGGTCCGAGTCCCTCCCCCCCAACCAGGTAGGTTCTTGATCTAGCCAAGGCTGACCTGGAACTCACTCTAGTTCCAGGCTGACTTCAGAGAAATCCTCCTATCCCTGCCTCCGAGGTGCTAGGATGAACGAGGTGCACCACCACCACACCTGGCTGTATGCCAACATTCTTAGTTGACAATATTTTTTTCCTTCACTCCTGTGAAGATCATATGAAACCATCTTCTGGGTTTCAGCTGAGAAATCTGCTTTCAGACAAATTGTAATACCTCAGTGTGCCAGTTGTTTCTTTTTCTGTGGGAAAGATTTGATTATATCTTAGGATAGATTTGGTTGAGTCAGAGATGACTGGGGTTTTTAAACTTCCTGTACCTGGATGTTAGTGTCCTTCTTGATGTTTGAGAAGTTTTCTTTTAGTATTTCTTTCAACAATCTTTTTACACATCTAGCATTTTCAAATCCTTCTTGAATCCCCAAAGATCATTTGTTCATAAAATAGGAGATTTTACTTCTGGAAGTGCAATTCTATTCATGGTTCTGTTATGTTACTCAATAATATGCTTTAGATGTCTTTTTTCTTTTTAAAAGGACTATATGGACCTATAGACATTAGGTTGTTTACACAAATGGCTATTATGAGTAATGATGTTATGAATACTATGTCCATAATTTTTAAGTAGACATATGTATTCATTCCCCTTGAAAACAGATTTTTGTTGGGTTTTATGGTGATTCTGTGTTTAACTTTCTGAGGGTTTCTGATTCTTTCCTGAAATGACTGCACCATTTTGCATCCCCACAAGTAGTATATGGCTATTCCACTTTCTGCATATTTTGCACATACCTACTGTCTGTCTTTGTGATTATAGCTAGCTAGTGGGCATGATATGGTAGTTTATTGAGGGTTTGACTTGCATGTTCCTAATGACTGATAATTAGTATATTTTCACTATTTATTGGTGATTTGCGCATCTTCTTTGGTGAAAACTCTATTCAAATACTTACCCCATTTTAAATTGAATTTTAGTAGCTATTTTGTTTTAATTATTTATATATTTGAGACACAAGTTCCTTATCATCTATATGATTTATAAATATTTTAGCCCATTCTATGGATTGTCATTTCATTTTTACTGGCGTTTTTATTTATTTATTTATTTGCATATGCATGCATGTGTATATGTGTGTTTGTGGGCATGTCAACATGTCTTACCATTGCAAATGCCAGACACATGAACCACTTTGCATCCAGCTTCATGTGAATGCTGGGAATTGAACCCAAGTTGGCAGACTTTGTAAGCAAGTGTCTTTAATTACTGAGCCATCTCCCTAGCCCACATTTCATTTTTTGACTAGTGGCATTGACCACAGAAGTTTTTAATTTTGATGAAATCCATTTTTTTTCTTTTGTTGCTTTTATTTTTGGTATCAGAGACAAGGACCCATCACCCAATCCAAGGTATGGCCATTCATGTCTGTTTTCTTCAGATAGCATTATAGTTTTGGTTCTTAACTTAGGTCTGCGGGGTCATTTTAAATTAACTTTGTTGTGGTGTGAGGTAGGGGTCCAACTTAATTCTTTTGCATGTGGTCCAGTTATTCATAAACTATTTTCTAAAAGCCTGTTTTGCTTCCCATGAATTGTCTTGGTACTTTGTTAAAAATCAATTTTCCATAAACATGAAATTGCTTTTACAGATATTCAACTCTACCCATAAACTTATTGTGTCTATAGTTATACCAGTACCAAATCAGCTTCATTTCTGTAGCTTTTTAGTAAGTTTTGAAAGTCCCTATTTATTTTGAAATCTAGCATTTGAATTTTTGATACTGGAAGGTCCTCCCACTGTATCTCATTTGCATAGTGCTATAAGCCCAAACCAGTAACTGATTATTCATTTCTCTACAGCAGAATGTTCTTAGTGAGAATTCAAAATAATTTGACTGTGCTTTCTTTTCATTCCCCATGATATGCAAAGTCATAAAAACATAACAACCATGTAGTGATCATCCAATTTAGAATACAATTCTAACATGATGCAATTACATCAAGGGCATGTGTATGATTTTCTAATCACATTATAGTGAAGAGAATCAGTACATGGAATTTGTTTATCATTACCGTCATGGTTTACACTTTCATATATTATTGCTTCTAAACACCTGTTCCCTTGTCATCTTTTACTATAAAAGTTATAGCTCTAACTACTTGACATACATCCACTTCTGAAGACTTGAAAAGCCATAAAACAGTCCTAACTAAAGCATCTCATGTATATAAGCCTCTGGGCTAGCTACAGTTCCCAAATGAACAGGCAAAGATTGGTTATGAACAAGATATTGTTTGCTCTTCATATTTTTTCCTTTTCATTTTTTTCTAGGTTGGAACATAGTCATGAAGTTATAGTAACTATGTTGTCACCTTAGGTGATAAGACTGAGGAAGAAGGCATTAAAGCATCATCATGGGAGAGATGAAAAATGAAAACCCCTGGTTACCCCATAGATTTTTAGACTGCTGCCAGGGGTGAGCACTGACCTGGTGTTGTGTAAGAGAAGCACTGAATTTCACCCAATCTAAGATGCTATTGATTGTTAGATATGCCATTAGTCTACCTGCCACTAAAAATAGAAAAAGATGCTGACTAGGATGTAATGCTTTCTCTTCACATTGTAAATGATGGCTTCACTTTACAAATATAAATTGAAAATATGTGTTTATTAGACTCAGTAACATATAACATACCCTCCATTTAAACCATCATTGGTTGGGGTTTTATGTATTTACAACTGAAATTTCCTCATTGATCATCATTCTACAATAAATTGACAAGGTTATATTTATTGTGGGAATGAACTATGGGAAAGAACTGTGGGAATATTTCTTATGATCTTTACAGATAATTTTTCTGGGATTATTTCTGTGAGAAGCCTTTTCTCTTAAATCCTTAACTAGGTTAAATTTATGCTATGAAGCTAAATTACAATTATGTAATCAGCCTGCTTAGAATAATGCAATCAGATTTCCTATGCCTTAGATTGACTTTGTCCTGAACACAGGAGCACAATTGACAAGAAATGTCGGATATGCTGACCTGACCTTAAGCTATGCTCTTTGCTCTATCTCCTTGGTGACCTGGTTGTGCCACTGGCCCAGAACCAATGTGTGCAGGCATGAAGTTGTTGACCACGGTGGAAAGCAAACTACCCACAAGAATGCTGAAAGCAACAGGTGGGCTTCAAGTAATAACATCTGTGAATTGTGTGTATGTGTGTGTGCTCTGGATCAGCAGAGTTCAACCAGTCCTGCCCATAAGTCCCTTCCTTTGAGTAAATGTCTAAGGACATTTTTGGAGTCATTTCTTGTCCCTCACTCACATATTTTATTTTTGCTGTTCAATAAAATCGCCAGATTAAGCTGGGCGTGGTTTGACCTTTCATCGAAAGAGTAGTAATGGCTCCCTCCTTTGTTTGTTCCTCTGTGGCCCCCACCATGCCCTAGTTGGCTTCTTCTACTTCAATCTACCCATCATTACCTGTGTAACCAACTTCCTGGGCTCTGATTCTTGGAACATCTGTAGTGGTTTTGTTTCTCTGAGTAGAAATGGTTGATACTTTTTAGAGTTTGGAGCTCAGTCTTAAGCTAAAGTTATTGCACAGAGTCAGAGAGACGGGAATTCAGGCAGGAGGCATGAGCGAGACCTAAGAGAAAGCTGATTCCCTGTGCACCCCCAAACATGCAATACAATAAGGGCCAGTGACATAAATGGGGACAGTTATTCCCATTGGGAAAGGTAGTTGGCCTGGATGCTGAGAAAACAGTCGAGTTTTTAATTCCTTTCTCCCCCTGACAGTGATTTGAATCCTCAGAGACAAGATGGTTTTATTCTTCTTATTCAGAAGGAGGTGGATAGTCCATGCTGGTTTCTCTTCCCAGAAGAATTTATCGTGCATGCCTTCTTCTCTCAACACATTTGTATTGGATGGACACACTGGGTTTTCATACCTCGTTTTGGCTTAAGTTGCTATTCTCTCTTAGCCTGGGTAGAAAAGAGTTTACCTCACCCAGACATTTTGGGGAGGGTGGTGAATGCCATAAATTGGCATGCCTCGGTATGGGGAGGAGGTAGTGGTATCAATATTGTTTGTGAGATTTTTAAATTGAAGATGTAACTGGACATGGTGGTGCACGTTTTTAATCCTTACACTTGGGAGGCAGAGGTAGGAGGATCACTGTGAGTTGGAGGCCACCCTGAGACTCCATAATAAATTCAAGAAAAACAACAACAGCAAAAAAAAGATTTAGGAAAAATTGTTCATGGAAATAGAAGACCCAGAAAAGGGTAGTACCTGTTTGTGATGTGCACCTATTTATTTTTGTTTCACAAGAAAATCTTGGTTTTCCTTTGTGAAATCGCCTCCTTGGTTTGGTTAATATAACAATAATTCTGTCTACAAAGGTAGACTTTGATTCAGACTTGACCAATGGTTCAGGGAGGACACATGCCCTAATCAGTTAGCAGAGTCATAAGAGGATGTTTTGAAAGAGAAATGTTCTCATTTGTCTCTGCTGGACTTGGAGCTATGAGGATTAAGTCTGGAGCTTCTCGCAACCTTTCTGTTACCATGAGAGAAGTGATGCCTGAGGCTGGAGCTGATACCCAGGGAGCAGGATGAGAGACATGAAAGAGATGGAGCTAGCTGACCTTGCTGAACTGCTAGATTCAGCTACAGATTTTCACTTGGAAATTTCTTTCTCTAATTCTATTCAGATGTGTTTTCTTTTCCTCTTTCTCTCTTCCTCTTTTTGCTGAAAGAACCATGGAAGAACCTCTGTGTATTTTTCAGGTCTTTT
>PVHP010046097.1:0-13603 GCA_004024765.1 Zapus hudsonius | reverse complement strand
CAGGTGTCCCCCACAAACAATTGAATGTGTTCTGATAGATCGATCCTCAGCTGATGGCAGTTTGGGTTTTAAAACCTCGATGAAGCTGTGTTGTTGGGGGCAGGCTTATGGGGTTATAAGCCAGCTTCCCCTTGCCAGTGTTTGGCACACCTTCCTGCCGCTGTTTGCAGTGCTGTGGCAGAGGTGATGTCCAGCCCTCTGCTCATGCCATCATTTTCCCTGCCAGGATGGAGTCTCCCCTCGAGTCCGTAAGCCAAATAAAACCATTCCTCTACAAGCCACTTTTGTTTGGGTTCTTTCTGCGCAGCAACTAGAAAGCTGACTGCAACACACATGTATGCATGTATGCATGTATCTGCTTGCAAATAATTTTTTAAATTATTTTTTTTAAAACAGTGTCTGCCCTCCTTCTACCAGAATGGCATGGGCTTCCTCATCTCTTCCCTCTAGTCCTCGTTCCCTTGTTGCCTTCCCTGAATTCTTCTCTGGGTGGCTTCACGTCCCTTGGTGGGATACAGTTCCTCTCTTTTCCTCACCTTATTTGGCAGCAGCCCTGGGAACCATGCTCACATGCACCCCAGTTTTTCTGCCTGCTCCAACCCCCATCTTGTCCCATCTCGATGCCCCAGCGCACACCCCTGCCTTCCATGCAGCTTGGCCCCTAATCCTCTATCCACACTTCCATCAGTCTTGCTAGCCTCTCAGGTGATAGCACCAAGATCTTACATTGCTTTTGGCCATGCTAGACACTTTACTTCTTCCTTCTTTCCTTCATTCCTTCCTTCTTTTCTTCTTTCCTTCCTTCCTTTCTTCCTTCCTTCCTCCCTCCCTTCCTTCCTTTTCTCCTTCCTTCCTTACCTTCCTTCTTTCCTTCTTTCCTTCCTTCCTTAATTACCTTTCTTTCTTTCTTCCTTCCTTCCTTCCTTCATTTATTTGCAAGTAGAGAGAGACAGAGAGATAGAAGAGAGACAGACAGAGAGAATAGGCACATCAGGGCCTCCAGCCACTGTAAATGAACTCCAGATGCATGTGCCACTCTATGCATCTGGCTTTATGTGGGTACCAGGAATCGAACCCAGATCCCTAGGGTTTGCAGGCAAGTGACACTGCTGACCCATCTCTCCAGCCTGCAGATACTGTTTTTAATAGTTTTTCAAGTATTAATTCATATTCAGGGCTTGGGAGATGGCTCGATGGATAAAGTGCTTCCCACACAAGAACCTGAATTGGGTCTCTAGTAACCCCTTAAATGCCAGACCATTGTGGCACTCGTTTGCAATCTCAGTGCTAGGGAAGGGGAGACAGGAGAAACCAAGGAGTTCATGTGCACTGAGCATGCGTGCGCACACACACACGCGCGCGCACACACACACACACACACACACACACATTCACATGCAAAACAATTTATTTTCACTTTATAATAATCCCAAAAGAAAGCTATTGTAATTATCTGTGTTTTATAAAGAAGCTGAGGCATTGAGAAGTTAAGTAACTTGGCATACAACTCATAAGGGGCAGAAAGGAGATTGATCCCTAAGTAGTTTGACTTCAGACTATGAACTATTACCCTGTACACCTCTTCAGAACATAGACACTGGCTACCACAGCCCACCTTGGACTGCTACTCACCCCTACACGGCCACCATGCACACTCACACACAACACACCCGTTCTATAACCCATCCACACAAAACACACCATGCACATTGCGTGTCTCCACTCTCACCATTCCATACCCCCAAACACTTTTATCTCTTTGCAGAAGTTTCTCTCAGTTTCCTCTCCTGACAGTCCTCTCTGAAACTGCTTGGGACTTTGTTTTGTGATCCTCTCCAGGGCCTGCCCTCTCACCACGGAGGAGTCACGGTCATGGGCTCAGCAGCAGGTCAAGGTGTGTGAACAGAGCGAATGATTTGCCTATGAGCTCTTGGTTCAAATTCCCTCCCCACGCCACTCCCCAAAAAAAAGCAGCCAAGGGACTTCCATCGTGCATCAGTTACTTTCTCATTTCTGTGAACATATGCCTGACCAGAAGCAGCTTGAGGATGCAAAGAGTTAGTTTTGGTTTACAGTTGCTGAGGGTAAAGTCCTCCGTGGTGGGAAAAGCATGGTAGGAGCAGGAAGCTGGCTTCACATCAGCAGGGAGGAAGTAGCAAGGGAGAACAAGGGGCTGTAGCACCTCAAAGACACACACTTCTAATAACACATTTCCTCTAGCAAGGCTCTACCTCCTAAAGGTTCCACAACCTTCCCAACCAGCTCCCCTTTGCTGGAGACCATGTGTTCAAACACATGAGCCAATGAAAGGCATTTTACATTCAAACCACCACCACTAGTTGGTCCCTTTCCTCCATCTATTGAAGGATAGCTTTCTACAAATGCACGATAATACTGTACACGTGTTGGCCCCATCATTCAAGACTAGTTGTGAAAATCACCTACCCACTGATATGCACTGGTCAGCCCACATGAATGCTCGTGAGTTAGTCATGAACATGCACACAGGAGGGAAACACCGGAGCTGCGGGGTACACATGCCCCCCACCCAAGTGGAGGAGGCCCATCCATTTCTGATCTCAGCTCTTGAACTGTTAGCAAGAGTCCCCCACCAGCTCTGTCTGCTGTCATGCTACTCGCTTTGTGTGCCTCTTTTTCTGATGGATTCACCGGTAAAATGGCTCCAAGTGAGATGGTGAAAAAAATTTGGGGGGGGTGTGCATGTGTGTGCAAATGCACACACTCTATGCACACACACGTGGAGGACAGAAGATGTCAGTTGTTCTTAATTGTTCTGTACTTCTACCTGAGAGCCTCTCATTGAACCTAGAGCTGCCATGTTGAACTCAGCCTGGCTGATCAGTGAGCCCTCGTGGTCCCCCTGTCCCTGTGCCCCCCAGTACTGGGGTCGCAGGCATCCATGACCACGCCTAGCTTTTTATGTGGGTGCTGAGGATTGAACTCGGGTCCTCATGCAAGCATTCTTACCTGCTGAGCCACTGAAGAGGTTCCTGTGAACAAGGAGGCTAATGTGTCTTATGGGACACATCAGGTAAGTACAGGTGACATGAGTTCCACATGGATGAATCAAAAATAGAAATTAGGACTGAAGAAAAGGCGCTTGCCAGCAAAACCCAATGACCTGAGTTCGATTCCCCAGTACACATGTAAAGCCAGATGCACAAGGTGGCACATGCATCTGGAGTTTGTTTGCAGCATCTGGAGGCCCTGGTGCTCCCATTCTTTTCCTCTCTGTCTCTCCCTCTGCTTCCAAGTAAATAAATAAAATATTATATATTTTAAATGCATCTTATATATAAATTACATAAGACGCATTTAAACAGAAACATGTGCAAAGTAAGGGGATGTATTCATCAATTAACAAAAACATAATGACCAGAGGCACAGATCAACCTAACCTGATATTTTCTCCGATAGTTGTAGTTTAGTATGTAGCAATTCAGTGTTCATGGGGACTTAACAGAGCATAACTATCATGAATATATATCCAATCCTCATGACGCACACTTGCATATGTACATGCATATATACATATGCATGCACACACACTGTCTTTTTTAAATATTTTTATTCATTTTCAAGCAGAGAGAGAGAGAGACCCAGGGCCACCACCTTGTGGGTGTGGCCCATGTGGTTCCTGGGGAATTGAACCCGGGGCCTTAGGCACTGGAGGCATGTGCCTTAACTGCTGAGCCATCTCTCCAGCCCCCCCCACACTTTCATTCCTAGCAATAACAAGTATTATTTAAAATTATATGTGTGTGTTAGCTCTCAATAAGAAAGTAGTAAGAGCCGGGTGTGGTGGCACACATCTTTAATTCCAGCACTCGGGAGGCAGAGGTAGGAGGATGGCTGTGAATTCAAGGCCACCCTGAGACTACATAGTGAATTCCAGGTCAGCCTGGGCTAGTGTGAGACCCTATCTTGAAAAAAAAAAAAAAGAAAGAAAGAAAGTAGTAAGAGCCAGGCATGATGGTGTATGCCTATGATCCCAGCACCAGAGGCTAAGGCGAGAAAAAAATCAAGGTTTTTATTATCATTATTATTTCTTTTTCAAGGTAGGGTCTCACTCTAGCCCAGCCTGACCTGGAATTCACTATGTAGTCTTAGGGTGGCCTCGAACTCATAGCAATCCTCCTACTTCTGCTTCCACAAACTGGGATTAAAGGCGTGCATCACCACATGGGCTTCAAGAGATCTATTATTATTGTTATTTATTTGCAAGCAGAGAGAGAATGAGAATGGGCACACCAGGGCCTAGTACCACTGCAAATGAACTCCAGATACATGTGCTACTTTTTGCATTGGCTTTACGTGGGACAGGGGACTCGAACCCAGGCAGTTAGGCTTAGCAAGCAAGTGACTTTGACCACTGAGGCATCTTTCCAACCCCAAGAAGATCAAGTTTGAGGCCAGCCTGACCTACATAGGAAAATTTTGTCTCAAAAAGAAACACAGAGAGAGAACTATATCCAAAGAGCCCATCCCTAACCTCTTGAAATATAGTCTCCTTTGAAGTTGAGCAACTTCAGAGTAAGCTGCACTCAAAATAACATTCTGGAATTTTGGGGTTTTTTGTTTTGTTTTGTTTTGGTTTGGTTTTTTTGAGGTCGAATCTTACTCCAGCACAGGCCGACCTGAAACTCTCTGTAGTCTCAGGCTGGTCTTGAACTCACAGTGATACTCCTACCTCTGCCTTCCAAGTGCTGAGATTAAAAGTGTGTGCTACCATGCCTGGTTCTCTGGAATCTTTTTTTTTTTTTAAACCAATTTTTTTAGCTGGGTGTGGTGGCACATGTCTTTAATCCCAGCATTCAGGAGGTAAGAAGTAGGAGGATCACCATGAGTTCGAGGCCAGCCTGAGACTACAGAGTGAATTCCAGGTCAGCCTGGGCTTGAGTGAGACCCTACCTCAAAAAAATATATAGAAAAAATATTGAAAGAGAGAGAGTATGGGAATGGTGCCAGGGCCTTTTGCAGTTGTAAACAAAATCCAGATGCATGTGCCACTCTGTGCATCTGGCTTTAAATGGGTACTAGAGAATCAAACCCAGGCCAGCAGGCTTTACCAGCAAAGTGCCTTTAACCACTGAGCCATCTCCCCAGACTAGGCATTCTAGAATCTGAAGCCTTCTCTATAGGGGCCTGAGGGTGGAGTGTTCCTGGCAGCATCCTTTCCTGGCTCATCAGGGGCTAGCCAGCTCCTGAGCAGAGAACTCAGCTCCTTTCCTCACCAACTCTTGCTCTTACTGAGAGGAGCCAGAAAGTTTGCAAGTCCACTGGGAGCCATCCAACATCCCTAAAGGCTGGTCTGCAGACCAACCTACTCACGGATGACTTGCCCGCATCCTTGGTGCTCCATTTCCTTCCTTTCCTGCTTAATCTTCCTCTGAGACAAAGCTGGCCTCTTTCCTGAATGACACCCCTTATGTCATGTCCTGCACCACCGTGATTAGATGACCCCTTGGGCTGACCTGCTTTGGGTTAAATAATTCTATTTATTGAACTTCTCCTTGGAACTATCCTAATGTCCCCATATCAATTTCCGGGCTCCTTTCTGGATTCACTAGGTGAAGAATGCAGAAAAAGTTCCCCCTTGTTGAGGGTCTTATAACATCTCTCTGCCTAATTTTACCCTGGGAAGCTAAGAGCATGCCAGACCCTCTCTTCAGAAAAACAGAAAAATCGCTTCTCTCATTTGACCTCACCTCCACTTAAATTGCAATCTGTTCTAAGGCTCAGAAAAAGCTGTCATTGCTATTAGGAAACTATGAGAGATATATTAGGATAATCTATTCGATTCTAGAAACCTCGGGTGGAGCACGTGCAAATGAGGAACTATGATTCCTATACTTAAGACTCAGGCACTGAGAAACTGTCACAACAAAGGAAAGGCTAGGCTACTCTCAGATCTCAATTAATCTATTAAATACTCTTGCCCTGACTCCGTCTCTCTCTTCCACTTTCATGGCACACGCATGTATGCTGAGTATCCTTCCATTAATTCGCGGCACTTAGAGGTATCATTCTAGGTTTTGTCTTCCATGTGTAATTTACTGTAATCACCTTGGAAAATGAAAGCCATTTTCCAGAAGCCAGGGAGTAGGCAGGCGCTCATTTGCATCCCACATTTCAAGTCCTAAATGACTGCCTGGTTCCCTAGAGGTCAAATGAGAGCAAGGCGTGTCATTTGCTTCTGTCATATGTCTGGCTCTTCAGCATGCGGGTGACTGCCCTGGTGAAATGTGTATTTGATCCAAGCCTTCTTCCCAGATTCCAGGATGATTGAAAATGCTTGTGATTTGGCCACCATCTGATCAATAACAACTGGCCACATAAATACTGAGCATGTCCAGTCACCGAGATGGACAACAGTATATGATGTGACAGAAATAAGGCTCGGGAGAAACAACTGAAGAGCTAGTGTTACAGTTTCGAAGCAGAATGTATCCCACACCCTACCATCTCGTGTGTTTGAACCTTGGTCCTCAGTTAACACTATTTTTAGATACATAAGAACCTCTAGGAAGTGGGCCTAGCTGGAGGAAGTGAGGTTTACAGCCTGGCCCCACTTCTGGCCCCCTCTCTGCTTCTGCTGGTGTGTTGAGATGTGAGGGAAGAGTACTCCTGCTGAATAATCACCAGCCATTCCCACCACTATGCCTTCCCCACCATGATGCACTAAAACATGAGCCTAAATAAGTCCTTCCTTGTGATGGTGAGGTTTTGTTGTCAACTTGATCTTTTTAGTAATCTTGGGTGAGCCTCTGAGGATGTTCACAGGAAGGCAGCCTCTCAGGAGGGGGGCAGGATATAAGGAAGCTGGTGCTAGTTGTTCATCTCTTTGTTGGCATTGGAACAAAGCTTCCTCAGCCTTCCAGAATGGACTGAAGATCAGCAGCTCCCCAGGAAGCCTTCAGACCTTCAGTGCTGGATTAGGACTGGTGAGGTATCCAGCCACATGGACTGAGCAGCTACCAGTTCCTTGGCTCTTGGGCTTGCGGACTGCAATTGTGGGACTGCCGTGAGCTAATCCAATAAATCCTTTTTTCTTTTTTACTACAATTCATTCTGTTGGTTCTGTTCCTCTTGAGAATCCTAACTAATACACTCCTGTAAGTTACTTCTTGTCAGGTATTTGGTCGCAAAAACAAGAAAAGCAACCAATACGCCTGGGGACCAGGCAGCCTTAACACCCTGGCCTACCAGTGAAAAGAAGTTGGTCCGAGGCTATGAACAAGAAACATGATCCAGGCACATCGTAACCTTGATCTTCCTTCCAAGCTCTTTGGGAAATGCATCTGCCACTTTGTAAACACCTACTTGAGTTCCTATTGTGTGTCTGGTGTGTGGGTACTGGCTCAATATTCCCATAATCCTCTCAGTAAATCAGTGAGGCGATGGATGGCCCACCTTCCAGAGTGATAGAAACTGAGGCTGAGGGTTTCAGGGCCCTGTGTCAGCGTGAGATTACACAGCAGCAGAGAAGGTCAAGATGTGATCCCAGATCTGCCCATCTCCAAAGCTGGTGTCAAGAGATTGGGCCCCCCTCGAAGGAGACCCAATAAGGGACCAGTGTGAGAGTTGATAAATTCTGGAGATATTTCCTGCCCCAAGATGCCATTAGGTACAAATCTGAAATAAGTATCTAGGTTTTGTAGCTGTTTGTATTGTAACAACAACAATAGCAATTAGGTCTGGTGTGTCCTTGTGTGTGTTAGGTAAACCTTCAACAGCATTGTCCTGGTCTCCTAGACATCATATATAACCCTGCTAGCTAGTTGAAATAAATACACTGGGTTCAGTGTCCTGGAAAAAGAGCACCATAGTTCTGCTTTGTCTCCCCTAGCAGGAGGCATAGAATGGTGCTCTGAGGAAGACCTCCAACTTGGGGACAAGACCTGTGTTCTAACCGTATCCCCACCACTACCTGGTATGTGGCCTAACTTCTCTGGTCTTCAGCTTCTTCACTGGTAAACAGATAGTTTCAAGGAACAAAGGATGTTTTTGTTTTATTTTCTCTTGTTTTGGTTTTTTGAGGCAGGGTCTCACTCTAGCCCATGCTAACCTGGAATTCACTATGCAGTCTCAGGGGGACCTTGAACTCACAATGATTCTCCTACCTCTGCCTCCTGAGTACTGGGATTAAAGCTGTGCACCACCACTCTGGGCTCTTTTTCTTAGCATGTTAAGTGCCTATGAGAGTTAGTTAATGGAAAATCTTTTTATCTGGGTAGAGTCACATGCTCTGAGGCAACTGTGGAAGGCATGTGAGTGAGGTTCCTTGACTCCAGTTTGTTTGCTGGGGCTGGCCATTGTTGATCCCATGTCTTCTGGGTACAGACCCAATGTGTCACCTCCATCTGGTTCTCATGCTCTGCAGGCTAGGGGGACTGTCCTCGGCTTTGAAGTTGCCTCTGTGAAATCCCCTTGCAGCTTGCCTGCTGTCTTCAGAGGGCACCAGGGGCCAGAGGACTCTCTGATCCACAGTTGACTTCCCACTAACACTGAGGCTCCTTTGTGCCAAGAAAGAAACAGATCGACTATCCAGGTCAGGAAGACTGTCCAGGTCAATGCAGCAGGAAGAATATGAGTGACATCTAGATGAAGCTGTCACTAAAAATAGTAAAGGAAAAAGCCAGGCATGGTGGCTCACATATAATCCCAGCACTCAGAACACCAAAGTAGGAGGGTCATGATGAGTTGGAGGCCAGCCTGGGCTACGGAGTAAATACCATGTCACCTTGGGTTAGAGTGAGACCCTGTCTCAAAAAACATGATAGAGAGTTAGATGATAGATAGCAGATAGATAGACAGATAGATGATAGATAGATAGATAGGTAGGTAGATAGATAGATAGATAGATAGATAGATAGATAGATAGATAGATAGATGATAGATAGATAGATAGATAGATAGATAGATAGATAGATAGATAGATAGATAGATAGATATTAATACTGAACAACTATCTTTTTATTTTGCCCAGGCCTAGATATTCCTTGTAGTTAAGTAGGATAAAGGGCAGATTAGAAAAAGTGATTCAAGCAGGGATCTAAGCCCTAAAATTGCAAGAAGCACACAGTGTTTGTGGAGCTGCTTTTCCATCAAGAGCTAATGGGGAAGGTGAATCATGAATGCTTTCTGCTGTCTTCAGAGGGCACCAGGGGCCACAGAACCCTCTCTGATCCACAGTTGACTTCTCACTAACACTGAAGCCCCTTTGTGCCAAGAAAGCACAAAGCTCATAATTAATCTCATTTTCTTTAGTCCATATTTGAATATTAAAATAAACTTCGTCTTCTTTTCCTTTGTAGAGACAGTCTTGTGTAGCTCAAGATGGCCTTAAACTTCTGATCTTCCTGGTTCTACATCCCAAAGGGCTGAGGTAACAGGCAGGCATGTACCACCCTGTCCAGTTTCTATAGTCCCAGAGATCAAACCCAGGGCTTCAAGCATGATAAGCAAGTACCCTGCCAACTGAACTACATCCTCAGCCCTAAAATAATTATTCTTAAAAGAATATTTATGTGGGATTTCATATCTGTATTTCTAGCACTGGGAAGGCTGAAGCTACATAGAAAGATCCTATCTCAAAAACTGTAAATAACCTGGCTGAATACTAGGCTATCCATGGTCCCCTGTCACAAGGACTGATCCAGACGACCCATGGAGGAGGTTATCCAGTGGAGGGGGGAGGGGAGGGCAGCGGGGAATTGGGGATAACAACTCATTGTTTGCCCACTAAATGTTGTAACTCATTATGGACAATAAATTATTTTAAAAAAAACTGTAAATATTTGTAAAGTCCTCTATGTGCTGATATTTTGCTTCCTAATCCCATGGGGCATCGGAATGGAGGGGCATGTGCTGAGGATGGGAGAAGGGAGAGAGAGGTCTGTCTCGATGCACACAGATGTTAAGAGGAGGGAGCAGAATTTGAATCCAGGCCAATCCCACCTTCACTTGCTCCACAAGGACCAGAGGCCTCCATTCTCGCAGCTTCCACCCAAGCATCTACATTCTATGTGTTTATTTGTTTTTGATTTTTTTATTAAGTATATAGCTTAAGGGTTTGAATTTCTGATCCTCCTGTCTCCACCTCCTAAACACTGGTATTACAAGAATATTCCACACACACACGACTTATAAAGTGCTGGGGATGGAACCCAGAGTTTCCCACATGCCAGGCACACGCACTACCAACTGAGCTACATCCGTAGGCCAGTACCTCTGTGAGTTTTTTTTTAATTTTTTTAATTTTTTTAAAAATTTATTGTCCATAATGAGTTACAACATTTAGTGGGCAAACAATGAGTTATTATCCCCAATTCCCCACTGCCCTCCCCTCCCCCCCTGTGAGTTTTTTAATTAACATATTTATTGTCAATAATTGGATACATTGTATGAGCAAGACTTGTGATGGTACCCCCATTTCCCTCCTCCCTTTCCCCAACCCTCTGGGAGCCCTTCTCAGTGGGCTTGCTGGACCTGACCATGGGGTAGGGGGTTATGGATTGTACAAAAGGTAACCAGTTTTGTTTGTTTGTTTGTTTTTAATTTGTGAGTTGTTGCTGAGGAAGGCCAGGTCTCTGGATATCCCCCCCCATACCATGACTCTTACAACCTTTCTGCCCCTTCTTCTGCTCAGATCGCTGAGTCATGGTGGGTGAGCACCTCTGTTTTAACAAGACGTGTATTTGGAGTTCCAAACTCTGCTTTATATCTGTTTGTTGTTTTTTTTTTTTTTCCCATGGTAGGCTTCTCTTAAAAACAAACAAAAAATGCCCGCATGCAGTTGTGCTGAGGGGCTGTGGAGCTGAGAAAGAAAGGGTGCAGTCAGTAACTCGGGAGCGGCTGAGGTCACCCATCCACCAGACTTTGCTTCAGCTCCACCTGCTACGACCTGAAGTCTGCAGCGTACAGCAATGTCAACTTGGCCACAGCAGTAGAGCTGTACTGGAGGAAGGTGTCACCCAATCCCTGTCCCAATGAGAATGAAGTAAAGCCTAGACTGTAATCCACCCTCTGCAGAAACCAATCATTTCTCCTCGTTATGGCAAAGAAATGCCTCTCGGGGCGCCTTCGGTTCCTTACAAACAAAATAAAACAAATCCTTCCTATGGATTTCATTTGCCATTTAATGCAACCTAATGATTTGCAATTGAAACCATATTTGTGTTTGTATAGACTTATTAATAGCACATCCATTTTCCACACAATAAAGCTTGAACATGAACTCATGACTTTGACTAAAATGCATTAGGTAGCATTAAAGATTAAATAAACACTATTTCTATGAATAATGTTTAATGCCCTCTATTTGTCAGTCTATTGAAAATTGATCTCTGGGTACGTCAAGCAGGGGTTCCACGGGGCACATTTTGAACATATTATGAGTAATGACTATGCCTTAAAGACATGGAATGTTTTCCAGGCCATCAGTAGAGCTCATTAAAACTTTAGAATATTCTGGTGAATTCGCACAAACAGTTGCAGCGTTGATGACAAAAGCCAAGCACCACAAGGAGGAAACCGAAGCACATGTCTGATTCTGAAAAGTACTTTAGGATTGGCTCTGAAGGGTCTGAGAAACCCAGGCCTGCTTCTCCCTCTGGGCAGTGGTAGCATCTGCCCACATTGGTCGGTGCTGCTGCTTTTTGGTGGCCTGGGCTCTAGCTAACATTCAGGATGCTCCCTGTGCCAGCAGAAAAGGAATGACAGGTGAAGGCCTTCTGTCCTGCTCCCAGCTACTCCCTGCATGTTGCAACTAACTGCATGGAGTGTCAGTTGTATAAGGACAGAGATCGGGTTCTATTTGAGTTTGTTTTCCCAAGTGTTGCGGTCAACTTCCTAGTTGCTGCTCAGAAAGAACCCAAACAAAAGTGGCTTGTGGAGGAATGGGTTTATTTGGCTTACGGACTCGAGGGGAGACTCCATCCTGGCAGGGAAAACGATGGCATGAGCAGAGGGCTGGACATCACCTCTGCCACAGCACTGCAAACAGCGGCAGGAAGGTGTGCCAAACACTGGTAAGGGGAAGCTGGCTTATAACCCCCATAAGCCCGCCCCCAACAACACAGCTCCAGCGAGGTTGTAAAACTCAAACTGCCATCAGCTGAGGATCGATCTATCAGAATACATTCATTTGTTTGTGGGGGACACCTGGATCAAACCATGACACCATGGCTTAGGGGAGAGGGCCTGACACCAGCTCCCCCCGCCCAAATAAAACACCTCTACAGAGCCTAGCCCAGCTACTCAGGAAGCTGAGGCAAGAAGACCAAAAGTCCAAAGCAATCTTGAGCTTTGGAGTGAGTTTGAGACCAGCCTGGCAACTTAGTAAGACCCTGTCTCCAAATAAAAGATACAAAGAGGGCTAAGAATAAAGTGCTGAGCATGCTTGAGGCCATAGGTTCAATCCCCAGGACCAAAAGGAAAGGGCTACAAATAGGAAACATGAAACTGTCCATGGGGCCCTTGCTCTTAATCCCAGCAAAGAGGAAGGAGGATTGCCCAAAGTTTGAGGCTTGCCTGGAACTACAGAGTTAATTCTAGGTCAGCCTGAGCTACAGTGAGACCCTACCTCGAAAAATCCAAAAAAGAGGGCTAGAGAGATGGCTCAGTGGTTAAGGCACTCACCTGCAAAACCTGATGACCTGAGTTCGATTCCCCAGTGGCCACATAAAGCCAGATGCACAAACTGGTGCATGCATCTGGAGTTCATCTGCAGTGGCTGGAAGCCCTAGCATGCCCATTCTCTGTCTGTCTCTCTCTGCTTGCAAATAAATAAAACTATTTTTCTAATCATCCACAAAAGAGCTAGGCATGTTGGCACACACCTGTAACCTCAGCACTTGGGAAGTGGAGGAAGGCGTATCAGGAGTTCAAGTCCAGCCACATGAGACTCTGTCTCGAGAAGAGAGAAAGGGAAGACTGTCTGTCACAAGCATGCCTTCAATAGACCAGTAGTGACAATTATAATGTAATAATTACTACTTATTAAGTACCTTCTATGGACAGTCAAAATGACAAGGATGTGCTACACATTATCTGTAATTACCTCAATAACCTGCTAACAGATTATTTCCTTTGTGTACACTGGTAACATATTTGTCATAGTTGACATTGTTCACGAGATCATGATTAGGGATGTTTTGATTGCGTAATGAAAGGTCTCCCATGAGCTCGTGTATTAGGTATCTGTTCCCCAGATGATGGCGCTATTTTGGGAGAGGATGGAAACTTTACAAGGTGGCATCTCCTGGGAGAATGTGGAAGCATGTCTTAGAATGTTAATACCCCTCTCTCTCTCCCTCTCTCCCTCTCTTCTTCTTCTTTTTCTTCTTCTTCTTCTTCTTCTTCTTCTTCTTCTTCTTCTTCTTCTTCTTCTTCTTCTTCTTCTTCTTCTTCTTCTTCTTCTTCTTCTTCTTCTTCCTATCAAAAACAAAGTGAAGAATTCCTCTGCCATAGGTCCCACTACCATGATATTCTTTCTTACCATAGGCCCAAAATCTACAGCGCTGGCCATAATGAACGGAACCCTCTGAAACTGTGAGGAAAATAAACCACCTCGCTTACA
>PVHP010046096.1:0-13436 GCA_004024765.1 Zapus hudsonius | reverse complement strand
TCCCTCCCTCCCTCCCTCCCTCCCTTCCTCTCTTTATTCTCCCCACCTCTCTTTTTTCTCTCTCCTTTACTCTCTCTCTTTCTTGTGGTTTGTTTGCTTGTTTTTATTTTTATTTTCTTTTGAGATGCACACTTCAAACTATTAGGAACTTATTGTGTAACCCATTCTGGCCTCAAACTCATGGTATCTTCCTGCCTCAGTCTCCCTGAACTGCTGGAATTACAGGAGTCAGCCACTGTGCCCTACTTTTTCTTTTTTTTAAAAGACAAGCTCTTTCTATTAGCCTAGGTTGGTCTTGAACTTAAGATCTTCTGCCTCCACTTCTTGAGTGTGTGGATTGCAGCTGTCAAGTACCATGCCAGGCCATATTTCTATAATTTAGATTTTCTATGTGTCTTTTGTTTAGGACAAAGAGATAGTTCAGAGTCTAAAGAAAACTTAATAATCAGTTAAGAAATGGCTTGTTGCCGGGCGTGGTGGCACATGCCTTTAATCCCAGCACTCGTGAGGCAGAGGTAGGAGGATTGCCGTGAGTTCAAGGCCACCCTGAGACTACAGAGTGAATTCCAGGTCAGCCTGGGCTACAGCGAGACCCTACCTCGAAAAACCAAAAAAAAAAAAAAAAAAGAAATGGCTTGTTGACTGTATGTGACACCTGAAAAGTCACTGTGCTGTGACTGAGACTGAAATGTTCACAATCTGAAAATGAATGCAGATTGTCCCGTGCATGGAGAGGGGGAACATGGACCCACAGTTATACCTCAAAGTAACTGAAGTTTTCTTTTATTTCCTTTAAAATTTTGTAGACAAAATATAAAATTGTAAATTTTACAATTGTAAATTATAAATATAAGACTGTAACATTTTTTAGTTTTTGATATTGAACTGGACTTTTTTGTTCTTGTTTCTTTGCTCCCACAGAAATGAGTCACAGGTCATCAGATTTTGCCAAGATTATTAACAACACAGAGAATCTTGTAAGGGAATTACTGTAAGTGTTTAAGAAAAGACCAAGTCCTGTTGCTTTTGAGTATCTGTTACATTGTTCTCTATACTCTGCTGTTTGGCTAGATTAATCTATAATTTAAAATATATTCTCAAGCTTCTCCCAATTTTATTGTAAGTAGATGATTCCTTTTACTTGCTACTCTGCTTGCATTTGTGTTTTTATTTCATGTAGTATTTCTAAAGACAAGAGAGCATGCTCTGCACACACATTAGGGCTGGACCTTAAGGTCTATCCCCAAATCACACATCTCCTCCAGCAAGGCTCTACCTATCAAAGACTTTACCACCTGGGGATCTTTTAGTTATTTATTTGTTTTTTATTCCAGTTTCCATAATCAATGAAAGTGTTTTTTTATTTTTTATTTTTTGAGGTTGGGCCTCACACTAGCCCAGACTAACCTGTAACATACTCTGTAGTCCCAGGCTGGCCTCCAACTCACAGGGATTCTCCCACCACTGCCTCACAAGTGCTGGGTTTAAAGGTATACACCACCATGCTAGGTTTCAAGTAATTTTTTTTAAAAAACTTTTTTATTAACAACTTCCATAAATATAGACAATATAATATACCATGATCATAATCCCTTCCCACCACCTTCCCTTTTCCCTCTCCCGAATCTCCCTTCCTCTGAATTCCTGCTTCTTTCTAATAGTCTTTCTTTTGTTTTGATGCCATCATTATTTTCCTCCTATTTGGCAGGTCTTGTGTAGGTAGCATCACTTACTGTGGTCATGAATATATAGGCCACTTTGTTCTGGATGACAGTATTGTAAGCGGTCCTACCCTTCCTTTGTCTCTTACAATCTTTCTGCCACCTCTTCCGCAATAGACCCTGAGCCTCTGGAAGTGTGATAGAGATGTCCCAGTGCAGAACACTCCTGTCATTTCTTCTCAGCACTATGGTATCTTTTGAGTTATCCCAGTGGTCACCACCATCTGAAAGAGAGAAGCTTCTCTAGCCAAAAGTGAGAGTAGCATTATTATATGGGTATGCTAAATTTTTAAAAAAGTGCTTATAAGGCAGTTTGGTGGGTATAATATATGCATTTAGCCAGACAATAGTAGATATTACTCCCCTAGGGCTCACGACCTCCACGATAGGCTTTTGACTAGGTCTTCAATACCAGGCATATATTCTCTCCCGTGGAGTGGGCCTCCAGTCCAGTTCGAGAACAGTTGGTTTCCCCCACAATAGAGGTGCCACTATTATCCCAGTTGGCACATTTGTCCTGGCTGGCCAGTCTTAAGGCTTTCAAGGTCCACTGCTATTCACCACCATTGATGACTTCTCTCTCCCATAGGGCTGCATCATGTAGTGTCTTTAGCAACAGTCTTACCATCTAGTTCTGGTGGGCAACCATGAGCCTAGCAGTATTGGTTTGGGGGCATCAGGGACCTCCTTGTACATTTTCATTTTTATGGTGGTACTAGGGACCAAGCCCAGACGCATGATAGGAAAGCACTCTAGCACTGAGCCACATCCCCAGCTTCTGATCTTCATCTTTTTAATTGCTTTATTATTAATTTATTTGCAAGGGGAGAGAGAGAGAGAGAATAAGTGCATAAGGGCCTCTAGCTGTTGCAAATGAACTCCAGATACATGTGCCGCTCTGTGCATCTGGCTTTAGGTAGGTACTGGGGAATTGAACCTGGGCTGTTAAGCTTTGCAGGCAAGCTTCATAACCACTGAGACATTTCTCCAGCCCCTAATTACCTTGATTAGATGGGCCTGTTAGAGATGTTTTTGTTAGGACTGTGAAAGCCTGTTTTACTTTGAGTGTTCTGAGCTGGTGATCATCTACTTGGCTTGCTGCCCTTTGTTTACCTAATGGATTCTGTGTCAACATTCAGGGACCAATGTTGTCCTTGGTGAAGGGAGTATTTGGAACCTTAGCTCCGGAGATGTGGTATTGACCACAGGCCTGTGAACCTCTTCCAAATGGGACCAAATTCCTGTCTTTAAACAAAAATTATTTGGGCTGAAGAGATGGCTTAGTGGTTAAGGTGTTTGCCTGCAACAAAGAAAGACCTGAGTTCAGTTCCCCAATGCCCATGTAAAGCCAGATGCACAAGAGGGTGCCTGTGTCTGGAGTTTGTTTGCAGTTGCTGGAGGCCCTGCACACCCATTCTCTCTCTCTCTTTCTCTTTCAGCCTTTTTCTCTCTCTCTCATATAAATAAACAAAATATTAAAATTAGTATTTAGTTATTTGCATGAGTGTATCCTCACACACACACAAATCTTTTGCTGCTATAAACCAGTGCCATACTGGCTTTATGTAATGCTGGGGAATTGAACATAAGCCTGCAGGCTTTGTAAGCAAGCTCTCTTAACCTCCTCAGCCCCCAGTTCCTATCTTGTGTCCCTGGACCTAGGCTTCTGTCTGAACCACTTTTTAGCTGTAAATGCCTTGCAAGTGAATAACATGAACCCTGCCTTTGTCATTCCTTCAGTTGTCCAAACCCTCCTAACACTTCTGGCTGCTTTGCATGCTCACTAATTACTGCGTGTACAGGCACAGTTCAGAACAAAGTAACTGTACAACTGCTATTCCCCACACCCTACCTCCCTAACCCACCTTTCACTGTTGTATTTATGCTTCCGTGCTAGAGCTGTCCCCTAAGCTTCTCTTCCTAGGCATGGACTGTTGTAATGCATGCATGGCCTTGGCCTTCTGCAGCTGGCTTGTTCTGTTGCCTGCATGGCCAGTCTGATTGTCTTTTCTCTCCTGAAGTAAAGAATTTTGCTCTTAATTTTTATGTGCATTTGGTGTTTCTTTTTTTAAAAAAAATTTATTTAGTTTATTTGCATGTTGAGTATGTGTATGTGTATAGGCATGCCAGGATCTCTTACCTGCAAAAGGAATGCCAGGCATATGTGCCACTTTTTAGCTTTATTTGGGCTCTGAGGAATTGAACCTCAGCTGGCAGGCTTTGTAAGCAAGTGCTGCTAACCTACATCCTTGGTATGTGTTTCTTAACTAGTCTAAAGCATAATCAAAGATGCCTCCCAGTAATAGCCTGACTCATAGCATGGTGCCCCAGGACTTGTGGCTAGAGGTGACAGGAGGTACATCAGGAAGGTCTTTATAAGAAGGTGCTGCTTCCCTATGTTAGCTTTGCAGATGGCTGCTCTTATGAACTTACTCTTTCCCTTAATAGAACAAATCAAAAGGTCATCCTCTGCAGTCTGAGCAAAGTCTCAGAACAGGATCCCATTGGCCAGCTTGGGTCATGTGCTCATTTATAGTTGGGATTGGCCACAATTGGACCCTGTGGGGAGTAATAGAGTGTTCCTAAAAGAAAACAGTGTGTTATTGGGAAGAGGAGGAAGTAACCATAGATGTCCACCATATAGCCCTCAATAAACTCTTGTCAAAGAAATGGATGGGCTAGTGAAGGAACTGGTTGAGACAAAATGGCACTGAGACTACCATATTTCTTATAGAAAGACCACCCAACACCACGTACTGGGAGAGCGTCACTTGTTCTTTATCTTTGATATGTGAGCTTATGTATTTGCTGTCTCTTGTACTTCCACCCAGAGCTGTTCCAGACAATTATAAGGTGATCTTTGTGCAAGGAGGTGGGTCTGGTCAGTTCAGTGCTGTCCCCTTAAATCTGATTGGCCTGAAGAGTAGAAGGTGTGCTGACTACGTGGTGACAGGAGCTTGGTCAGCTAAGGCTGCAGAAGAAGCCAAGAAGTTTGGGACTGTGAATATTGTCCACCCAAAACTTGGGAGCTATACAAGTAAGTTCCCGGACCTGAGCTGACAGCCTGGTGCCCACTGGCTGATTACCCCTGCCTGAGGCAATCTCCCTTGTTTGGGCTACTGTTTAGACTGGGTGGTTGAGGAGGTGTATGGCTAGTAACTAGCTTCTGCAGGGTAATAATAGTCTTGCTTAGTTGAAAAGCCCAGGGCCCCAAGAGCCCCATTGGTGTTGCCAGGGCCTGGTATCTCTTTGTTTCTTCCATAGTGGCTCTGTAGTAAAGAAAATGTCCCCTTTCTGGGAACATGGCTGCAGCTGCTCCTGACCTTACCTTGATGGAGCATCCTGGTAACACTATCATTTTCTCACATGCCCTAATCCAAATCAATCACTGGTTTGCCACTAAAACTACATGGGTCCAAAGTGGCTGGTGGCTGAGGTCCTAAGAAGCTTCTAGACCTTCAACAGGCATAGAACAGATGAATGACAAGAAAAACCTTAAATATTCTCCATGCCTTTGTTTGTTTTGGGTCTTTGAGTCGGGATCTTGCCAAGTACCCCTGACTGGTTTTGAACTCATAGTACTCCCCCTAACTGCCTGCAGAGCATTGGGATTATAGATGTGTATCACTATGCTCAGCACCTCCATGTGGTGTTTGAAGGTTATGTGTGCTCAATAAATTCACAGTTGTGACTGACCATCTTTCTTGGTTGTTAGTGGTGATGGCAAGGGAAGGTTAGTAGGTGCTTTCACTTATGAAATGTGTTGGACTCTGTCTTTGCCTGTGGGGGGATCTGTATTAGCCTCATGGGTAGCACCCATCTACCTAGGGAAAAAGGAAGAACAGGCAATAAATGTGCACAGCCTCAAACTTGTCCTCTCTGATAGAAATTCCAGACCCAAGTACCTGGAACCTCAACCCAGAGGCCTCCTATGTGTATTTCTGCTCAAATGAGACTGTGCACGGTGTGGAGTTTGATTTTGTACCTGATGTCAAAGGTGCAGTGCTGGTTTGCGACATGTCCTCAAACTTCTTATCTAAGCCAGTGGATGTTTCTAAGGTAGAGTATAAAAGAAGCTGGGTGGGACCCAGTAACTTTGTTTATTCAGGGTATTTTGATACATATACATACAGGAAAGACCATGGGAGTTTGGGGCTGGCAGAGTCCCTGAAGTTGGGGCCATGTCAGAGAGCAGGCTGATGGCTACCCATCATACCTGACTGGGGGCTATGTTCCAGACCAGGTTGGAAAAACTGTCTTTGAGATGGCTCTTTGTTTTATTTATTTTTTTTCCTGGTAGGTTCTCACTCTAGCCTAGGCTGACCTGGAACTCAACTCTCTAGTCCCAGGCTGGCCTCAAACTCCCAGTGATCCTCCTACCTCTGTCCCCCAAGTGTTGGGATTAAAGTAGTGCATACTCGGCCCAGTAAACAATTTTTGATTTAATTTTTAAAATTTACATTCTTAATAACTTAAGAATATTTAATTATAACTTTCCCATTTACAGGGCTGGGGCGATGGCTTAGCAGCTGACAGTGCTTGCTTGCAAAGCCTTCCAGCTTGGGTTCAACTTCCTAGCACCCATGTAAAACCTATACAAAGAATGGTACAGCATGTGGCATTTGTTTGCAGTGGTGGTAGACTCTGACATGCCCATATGCACCCATGTGCAAATAAATAATTTGTTTTTTTCGAGGTAGTGTCTATAGCCCAAGCTGACCTGGAATTCACTATGTAGTCTCAGGGTGACCTCAAACTCATGGCAATCCTCCTACCTCTGCCTCCCAAGTTTTGGAATCAAAGGTGTGCACCACCACACCCAACTAAATAAAAATATTTTAACCCCCAAATCATACAAATAAATTTTCTAGTTAAGAAATTGTTTCATTTTGATTGCCAAAGTTGGGAAGTCCCATTTTGTTTTATTTATTTTGCAATGCTGGAGATCAAGTCCAGGGCTTTGTATGTGGTAAGCATGCACTCTATTACCAAGCTATGTCCCCAGCCCACAGAACTTTTTTTTTTTTTTTTTTTTGTTTTGTTTTTCAAGATAGGGTCTCGCTCTAGTCCAGGCTGACCTGGAATTCACTATGTAGTGTCAGGGTGGCCTTGAACTCATGGCAATCCTCCTACCTCTGCCTCCCGAGTGCTAGAATTAAAGGCGTGTGCCACCATGCGCAGCCCATAGAACATATTTTAAAGACTGGCTTGGAGGTTGGAAGATTGCCTGGAACATGAATATGTCCAAGGCTTTACATTGCTGGGCTTGGGTAGCGTCTTCCAGGAGAGGGCCAGGCCTCGGGCCTCAGTACACCAAGTGCTGCTTTGCTGTTTTGAGGGAAGACTGAGTATAGCGTGCTCCTAAAAATGAATAGAGTAACTTCCTTTTAACAATTGTGCTTTGGCAAGAGGTAGCAAAGTTCACATGGATCGTGTAGGAATGACCACAGATGCTTCTAAAGTAGCATGTCTTTCTCTTTTTAAGTTTGGCGTGATTTTTGCTGGTGCTCAGAAGAACGTTGGCTCTGCTGGGGTCACAGTAGTGATTGTCCGGGATGACCTGCTGGGCTTTGCCCTCAGAGAGTGCCCTTCAGTCTTGGAGTACAAGGTGCAGGCCGGAAACAGCTCTTTGTACAACACACCTCCGTGCTTCAGGTAATTCTGGGATGCTGCATTCTTCCTGTTAAAAGAGGTGAAGGAGGCATGCTTCCATTAGCCAGTGACCTCAAATATTTTGTCAGCATTCCTTGCCCATCTCTCCTCCTGACCCTCTAGCCACTGTTTGGTCAGGTTCCTTTATTGCCTTTGTTTTTTGTTTGATCTTGGTAATCCAGGCACCAACAGTTTACCATTAACTCCAAATCTCTGTTGCTGCAGTGGTGTGACTAGTACTTCAGACAGATAGAGCAGCTTTCCAGAAGGACAGGGATTAGGCTAGGGCAGTGGTATTTCCATCTGTGTCAGCACTCTGTCAGGGTGCTGCATGCTTCCTCCCTTGCATGCTGCCCACAGCAAATCTCCCACATTCAAAAAAGAAAGGAGTTGGAAGTTTGAATTCTGATGGAAATTCCCTCTAGATTTCTGTGTCACTTACATGATACAGAACTACCTCTGTGTCTCCATTTTCCTTGGAGGATAGATTCTTCTGGGGCTAACCCTCTGGTCACTCCTAAACCTATTGGCTCTGTACTGAAGGTATTTCTAAGGTGTGTGGGTGTATCCTGGGGCTTGGATATGTTGTATCTCCTACTACCCTGTGTACCTCTGGGGTTCTAGGCAATGATGAATGCCAGTAGACACTAAGAAATTGGGGAGGCAGGTCGTAAAGGTACCACTAGGGACATCAAGGACAGGGCTCCTGAGGAGCAGTTGAGGTACTAGGCTGTGTGGGAAAGAAGGTGGCCATCCTTGCCTGTTAGAAGCTGGGGCCACACACCTGCCTAGTGTGTCTTTTGGGGAGGCCAAGGCCACTGCTGCTATTAAAAGAGAGAAGGTGGAACCCCAAGTGGTAGTATTTGCCTATCACCCAGCATTCATAAAGTGGAGTCAGGAGGATTGAGGCTGGGCTAGAGTGAGGCCCCATCTCAAAACAAAACGAAACAAAAAATGAGATGATGGGAGGAAAGGGAGTGAGGATGGTCCCAGAAATGTTCCCAGAGGCCCCCATTTCCCATCCAAGCACAGCCAGAGGGACAGGATGAACATTGTATCCTTGGCACCTTCTCCTTGAAGCACCTTTTGACAAAATATGATGAATGTGCCCATGTGCTGTTTGTTAATGTTGGGGTGAAGCCCTTTTGTGAGAACAGTGAGGAAGCAGACCAGATGTCTAATGGGAAGGGGAGGTCTAGAGACAAAGAAAGGTCACCCTGTAAGAACGATTCCCATGCCAGTTCCCGGTACACAGCCTGCCAGGCCTTGACCTGACCTTGACCACTTTTTGCTGTTCCTTGGGATGAAAACGCCCTCTCTAGGGCATCCTCTCTGAGGAGGCTACAAAAACCAAGACAGTTTCTTCCCCAGACAGATTAGAATAGTGACAATTGAGAACTTCCAGCAAGTCAGGGTGGTGAATAATGAGATTAGAACTGAGTCCTAGGAGAAGAAAGTTAGCTGATTTAGGACCCTAGGCTTCCTCCCTGGAGGTTGCTTTGCTTGGTTTTATCTCAAAGAAGACAAAGAAAGATCTTTGTAATTCTGTATGATTGAGGAGTAACCATGAGTCTATGATGTGAAATACTTGGAGTTCATTTGCAGTGTTTTAAGGTTCAGGGTTAAATGGCCCACTGAGAACTGTCTCTATTTGAAGACATAAAGATGTGTGTGGAGCCTTCAGTGTGGACTCATATAGAGCGGCTGTGGTACCCAGGTTCCCTGAACCTTGTCATCACTTAGTTCTTATTTTGTGTGTGTGTGTGTGTGTGTGTGTGTGTGTGTGTGTGTGTGTGTGTGTGTGTGTGTTTTGTTTTGGTCAGGGCCAAAAGACTGTAGGTGGTGCGAGTTGGGAACTCGTACTGCTCTGTATAAACTGGCTGTGAGTTGTTGCTCTGTCGCCTTGAGCAACGAACTGGGGTGGAACAAAGAGCCACAGTGACCCTCTCTTTAATCCTTCAGTAAAACACTAAACCCAATTATGGGAAGAAGAAAAGATGCTAAATATCCATTCTAACTCCACAAAATACATCCTATCTTACTTAGTATGCTGAATACCCAAGCATAACTTATTTTCAATATCAGGAAAATAATACATAATTGTTTCAATGCAAGATAAAAAGCCGAGCGTGGTGACACAAGCAATCCCAACACCAAGAAAGTAGAAGTAGGAAGGTCAGGAGTTTAAGGTCATCTTTGGCTGTAGCAAGTTTGAGGCCAGCTTGGGCTACACGAGACTCTGAAAAAACTAAGCTTTAAAAAAAATAAAAAAGAAGAAAAAAAGTGAGAAAAAGTGCTACCAGAGCTGGCCATTCTTCTTGCCTTATTGGCAGATGCAGGGCATTGTTTGGGCCTGTGCCCAGAGGGCCGAGTACCCCATGCTGCCTTGTCCTGGGCCAAGTAGGGAGAAGCCTGGAATCCCCAGGGTTTCGGGGAGATGGACTCTAGAAAAAGCGTGCAGCTGCACAATCACTTTCACCAGTTTCTAGGGCAACTGTGCCAGTGTCGTCCACCCAGAGGCTCGTCTGCAGTCAGAATTCAAGCAGCCTGGGAGGTCTCTGGGGACATCATGGTGAGCTTTTCTTAGCTCTGGCACACAGGATATAACTTGTTTTGTTAAAAAAAAAATGACAAAAGTGACATGCTCTTAAAAAGATTTCCAAGTGAACAATTACCAAGGAAACACTGGGCCTACTCCTACATTCAACCTGTCATGATTCCTCACCTCAGGGACTAGTCCTGATCCTCTGGGAGTCCAGAATTCTCAGGTGGCTAAGTCCTTTTTTTAATAATGGCATAGTCAGACATAAAAAGTGGTACAAGTTATCTGGTGCTCTGTTTGCAATGGCAAGAGAACCTGGTACACCCATACATACACACATGCAAATAAATGGATAAATCAGGCCTTTAATCCCAGCACTTGGGAAGCAGAGGTAGGAGGATTGCCGTGAGTTCAAGGCCAGCCTGGAAGTACAGAGTAGGTCAGCCTGGGTTAGAGTGAGACCCTAAAACAAAACAAAAATGGCATAGTATCTGTGAATAGCCTGTGCACATTGTCCTGCTTGCTACCTTGTAATGTAAATAGTAGTTACAATAGAAGGAATAATGACAGGAAAAAAGGATGTGCATATTTAGTACTGACATAAATTTTTTAAGTTGGTTTTATTGTGACCCATGGATTTGGAGGGTCAGCTGCACACAGCAATATGTAGTTGCACAAATGGAATGTGAACTGTACCATTCAGACTTGCGTGGATCTTTTATTTAACCCAGCAATCTACTGTGGGCATTATGCCATGTTCATTAAGCCTGCCGCTTGTTTTTTTTTCCTCCTCCTTCAATAGCTGTATGGTATTCCGAGAACAGACACTGGTTTAATCATTTCAAAAGCGGACTTAGATGGTAAGCCTGTCTGATGTGTTTGCAGGCATCTGTGTTAGAAGGCAGCAGCAGTCGGTTCAGCACAGGGAGATGGCTCAGTGGGTAAGAATACTTGCTGCATGGACATGAGGACCTGAGTTTGATTCCCAGTAACCACAGAAAATGCCAAGTGTGATTGGTCAGTCATGCCTGTAACCCCAGTGCTGAGAGGGGTAGAGACAGGAGAATCACAAGGGCTCCCTGGTAGTCAGTCTGACTGAAAATGTAAAGTTTTAGGTTCAGAAAAATCTCAAGGAAATAAAACAGAAGAGGTAGGCACTTGATTGACGTTCTTTTCTGGCCTCCACATCTGCACATATTTGTATACATACAACACTTACACATACTACTACACACACACACACACACACACTGACAGAATTAATTCCAAGTTTAAAAAACCACATAGCATCATTGTAAGTGCCTGCAGTTTCAACATTAATGACTGTAGAGAATACCACATTGGAAGTCCCAAGTGCCTCGTGGTAAGAGTCACAGGGAATGGATATCAGTGCCCAGCAGAGGGCTATGTGGGGAAGCATCTAGGACCTTCCTCTGCAAGGCTGCCTTCCTGTTTCAGGATGCCTGCTTCCTTCAGGTCCAGCCCCTCTAGCTGAGGCATTATAAACCCAGGCTTGGTGGAATGGCCGTAAGCAGTCTAGAATTGGGGAGTGTGAGCTTTCTGCTGCCGTTGCCTGCTCAGATCCCACAAAGAGGCTGAAGAATATGGATGTCAAGACTGAGCACAGCAGCCACCTTTGGGCTTCGGTGTCTGTCCTGAAGTCTTGCTGGGACAGTGGTGCTTGATGCAGCTTTGAATTTTGTTAGAGGACTCACAGCTTTGAGATCCTGGTATTACAGAGCTCCAGAGAAAAGTGAACCTTGATGTCCCATAAGTACCAGCCATGACCGATTGTCTTTGCATGGCAATACTTCTGTGCAGATGAGCAGATTGCAGCTGTTGAAGGGGAGCAGTTTGAGGTTAAGTGTAATTCTAGAACATTTTTTCTGAAACTTGTGCACGATTCTCATTGTGCACTTTCAAGTGGGCTCAGTTCTCTCTGCTGTCACTTGGGTGCATGTGTGCTGGGTGCTCTCAATATTGTTGGACTTGGTAGCTGTGGGCAGCTGCCTGGTTACTAGGTGAGCTGGTGAGGGAGGCCTGTGCTTCCTGGCAGTACTAGCGCAAAGAGCTTTGTCTTTTTTTTAAAAAAAATATTTTATTTATTTATTTTTCAAGCAGAGAGATACAGAGAGAGATTGAGAGAGAGAGAGAGAGAGAGAGAGAGAGAGAGAGAGAGAGAGAGAGAGAGAGAGAGAGAGAGAGAGAGAGTACACCAGGGCTACCACCTTGTGGGTCTGGCTTATGTGAGTCCTGGGGAATTGAACCCAGGGCCTTAGGCACCAGAGGCAAGTGCCTTATCCACTGAGCCATCTCTCCAACCCAAGAGCTTTGTATTTCAGTTCAGGCATACTGGGGTAAAATCTTGGATTTTATTAGCCAGGCTTCCTGTTTGTCAAATACAACAGTGCCTCTGACCTTAGGATTACAGTGACCAGTAATGATAGGCAGAGATCACAGTGGACTCCAGCAGTAAGACTTATTTCCTTCTCTTCAGCCATCCTTTGTCCTCCTGATTTCTCTCTTAAGCCGTTCAAGGCTGCCCTCTAGTTCTCCCCTTAGTCACTAGTCTTGGTAGTTGACTCAGGGACACTTGCAGAGAGGTAGGTATTCATGTGCTTTTAGGTACTGCCTGCTCTCCTGAAGGTTCCTCTGTTCAGGGCTGGCTTCTGCTGCTTTCTGGACTGGAACCCCCTAGGCTCTTGACTTGCCCAGTTGGAAGAGTTGTGGTCTTCACTGTGACAGTTCTCCAGCTCTCAAAGCAAGTTGTAGACTTATGATCTCCCCAACCCTGGGTATAGTGCTGATAGACTTGAAGTGTTTGTAAAACTAGAGGCGGTCCATCTGGGGATTCCTACCCCAGAGTTTTACTGAGTATTCATTCCTTCCAAATTTTTGCACAATTCCCATAAAGGGAGTTAACTACCTCCTAGCTCCAGGAGGAGGATGTTCCCTTTATGGCAGACCTGCTCCTGCTCTAGGGGCTTTCCGTGAGAGGCATATGGAACCATAGACGTTCTGAGTATTTCTGGGGTGGGGGTATAGCTCAGTGGTAGAGCAGGGGAAAACCACTTACCATTCTAAAATCACATGCAATTTTAGTTTAGTTTGGATGCTTAATTGCCAAGGTACTATTAGCCACCATTTTCACAAACTACCTTCTCTTTGCCAAGCCCTGTGCTTGAGCATGAGGTGATGTGGGAGATAGGAAGTCCGAATACTTGGCTCAGAGAGGGATGGTCCTATGACATAGGAATAGCTGGGGTACACTGGGCCTCCTGCAATCAAAAACACACTTACACCACCTCTTCTTTTATTTTCCCTCCGGTTTTTCAAGGTAGAGTCTCACTCTAGCCCATGCTGACTGGAATTCACTATGTAGTCCCAAACTCACTTTGATCCTCCTGCCTCTGCCTCTCAAGTGCTTGGATTAAAGGCGTGTGCCACCATGCCCAGGCTTCCTTCCTTCCTTCCTTCCTTCCTTCCTTCCTTCCTTCCTTCCTTCCTTCCTTCCTTCCTTC
>PVHP010046095.1:0-13498 GCA_004024765.1 Zapus hudsonius | reverse complement strand
AAATGACCAAGTTGTCCAAAGTTATATGTTTGCTGGGACTACTTCTGGTGATGATAGAAGGATCACTTGGGGGCTGAAAAAAAAGTAGACATCTGAGCCTGGACAGCAGTTGATGTGCAATAGAAGGACAGACAGCACCAGCTCCGTCCTGCATGCTGTGCTGTTATCAAAGCACAGAGTGTGGACAGCAAGGACGTTTCTAGAAGGTAGGCCTTGGCTTAAACAAGGCTAATTGCCTTTGCATACCTGGCCTCTAACTCTTCCACCTGGTCAGGAAGGTGTCATCTGTTGGAATACAACTTGCTTCTGTACTCTGTCTAGCTAAGGCCCACGGAGGTCAAGGTCAGAGCTGTGTCACCACACTTGCTCTATGCCATGGACAGCAGTGTTCTCTCCCAGGCCTTGAGACCGCTCCCACAATTCACAGCTGTGAAGACATTGCCCAGCATGTCTATGTGCAGGTGGACTGTGGAGCCTGGGCCAACTCAGACCGACCAGAGGGTTGCGATCACTTGGTCTCAGGATTCTCTTGCGTGCTGAAACCTGGCCTTTCCACTGTCCTGAGAAGCTGTCCTTGTCTGAGCACAACCCAGCTCATTACTTCCCATGTCCTTTTGTTCTTTGAAAATCCCTGGCTGGGGGTTGGGGATTTAGCTCAGTGGATGAGCGCTTGCCTAGCAAGCACAAGGCCCTGGGTTCGGTCCTCAGCACCGGAAAGAAGAAAGAAAGGAAGAAAGAAAGAAAGAAAGAAAGAAAGAAAGAAAGAAAGAAAGAAAGAAAGAAAGAAAGAAAGAAAGAAAGAAAGAAAGAAAGAAAGAAAGAAAGAAAGGAAAAGAAAAGAAAGAAGGAAGGAAGGAAAGAAAGGAAGGAAAGAAAGAAAGAAAGAAAGAAAAAGAAAGAAAGAAAAGAAAAGAAAGAAAGAAGGAAGGAAGGAAAGAAATAAAAAAAGAAAGAAAGAAAGAAAAAACCCCTGACTGTCTTCTCTCTAGTGCACCCCAGAAAAGAAAGAAGGAAAGAAAGAAAGAAAGAAGGAAAGAAAGAAAGAAAGAAAGAAAGAAAGAAAGAAAGAAAGAAAGAAAGAAAGAGAAAACCCCTGACTGTCTTCTCTCTAGTGCACCCTGTCACTTTCTTTTCTCACTAAAATATATCAAAGAAATAATTGCAGAGTTCTCTCTCCCTCCTTCCCTCTCTCTCTCTCTCTCTTTCTCTCTCTCTCTCGAACCCAGGACCCATAGTATGCTAAGCACATGCCCTATCACCCAGCTGCACCCAGCACCTGTCCCCCAAGTTTGCAGGGATGCTGGTTTCAGCAAAGGCTCCCAGGGCTAATAACCCACATGGCTGAGTAATGTTGGCACACGAGCCAGAGGCGCTGGCTGGTGGCTGCAAAGATTCTGGAAGCTGGCACCGAGGCACAACGGGAATCCTAAGCACTGTGGCCGCCTCTCAATGCGACGGTCCTGAGTACCACAGGGGCAGCCAAGTGTGGGGCTGGAATGCCAGGCAACTGTGCTCTGGGGCCCCAGCGGGCCTTCTTCCCGCCTAGGACAGGATAAAGGATGATCGCATGTGCTTAGCAACTTGGCTGAGACAACGTACACGCACACACGCACGCCTGCTGGCCACATTGTTCTGCCTCCCCGGGCAGATCTTTGGCTCTGAGTGGGTTGGCACTCTCACCCCTTGCTGGCTGCCTGCAGGCCTCCCTGCAGCTCTGCAGTCCTGATTAATGCACCCAGCTTTCCCCAGAGATGCCTGGGGGTGGGGTGGGGGGCTAAGTCATTCTAGAAGCCTAATTGATCATTTTTATTTATTTTTTTTTGTGTGGTTGACTTCCTGTTTACTGCTCCTTCCTACACAGAAACATTCGCAGCCACACGATGGTTTCAGCTTTTCTTCATTCAGAAGCCAGAACTGGAGTCAGCCTGAGCGGACAGCTAGTCTCTGGATGGTTGCAGAACTGGGTCAGGCCCTGGGAACCCAGTGTCCCTCCCGGTGGAGCAGGGGCGGCTCACCACCTCGCCCGGCCATGCCATGACTGTATTAAGTCTGTCTGGCGGAGGGGGAAGCCAGCGAAGAAAACATTTAAAAGGAGATAAAGAGGGCTGAAGAGATGGCTTAGTGGTTAAGGCATTTGTCTGCAAAGTAGAAGGACCGGAGTTCCATTCCCCAGTGCCCTCGTAAAGCCAGATGAATAGGAGGGCGAATGTGTCTGGAGTTCCTTTGCAGTGGATGGAGGCCCTGGCGTGCCCATTCTCTCTCTTTCTCTCCCCCCTCTCTCTAATAAATAAATAAATAAAATATTTAAGGGCTGGAGAGATGGCTCAGCGGTTAAGGCACTTGCCTCCAGTGCCTGAGTTCAATTCCCCAGGACCCACATAAGCCAGACCCACAAGGTGGTGGCCCTAGTGCGCTCTCTCTCTCTCTCTCTCTCTCTCTCTCTCTCTCTCTCTCTCTCTCTCTCTCTCTCTATCTCTCTGCTTGAAAATGAATAAATAAAATATATTTTTTTTTAAAAGGAGATAAAGGACTCCTGGGGAACAAGCGCTATGCAGAACGGGGGAAGAATCCTCTACACACTATAGGCTTCTTAGCCAGGAAGATAAACATCACTTAATTCACAAATGATTACCATTTGGAGATGATAAAAAATAATAATTAAATAGCCCCAGATGGAAGGCTTGCTGCCCAGAAATCACAACATCTCATGCAGGAACGCGGGTCTCAGGCCTGGACTCTGTGGGTGGGTTCCTCACATCCCATGACACTGATTTTCAAAGCAGGGCAACTTGGCCTCTTGTCATCCCCTGTCAGCACTGGCTGATGTGGGCACAGCCTTGGCTGTCACAGTTGAAGGGGGAGGAACTTCGGGTAACCCATGCCGAGGTGGACGACACACACAGTCACTGCACACACACACACACACACACACACACACACACACACACACACACACACACACATCCTTCTTGAGCCTAACTTGAAAACATGGAGGAACTGGTGTCTCAAGGAAGAAGCAGCGTCACAGGCTTTCAATTCTAACTCCCACTTGGAAGAAAGCCAGGTTATAAGGTCCATTCCCGAAGTTCATACTTTTCCAAAAACACACTGAGCCTGTCAGACAATGGACCTGGCCCTCTGGTCTTGGTGTGACCGGAGCTGCTCCAGGGTCTTCTGAAAGCTCCCCGAGAACCCTGGTGCCCAGCACTTGCACCTATGGGATCAAATGGGCAGATGCCCAGGTGCGGGCAGTCAGCGCCCTCTAGGGCAAGAAACACTTGCCTGACGACGGGTTCTGCACCCCTGCCAGGGCTGGAAGGGAAAGAAGCCAGGTTTTATGATGAAGAGTTGGGCTTCCAAGTACATAAATAAATAAATAAATAAATAAATAAATAAATAAATAAATAAATAAATAAATAAATAAATAAATAAATAAATAAATAAATAAATGAATAAATAAATGAATGAATAAATAAATAAATAAGGCCAGGCATGGTGGCGCACGCCTTTAATCCCAGCACTTGGGAGGCAGAGGTAGGAGGATCGCCATAAGTTCAAGGCCACCCTGAGAATACATAGTGAATTCCAGGTCATCCTGGGCTAAAGTGAGACCCTACCTCAAAAAAAACAATAAATAAATTAATTAATTAAAGAGTTGACTTCGAGTTTGAGCTCTACCACTGGCCTTCCATGATAAAAGTCATCTTTCTTCACTCGGGTGTTCCCTCTGTGCACCAAGTCGTCAAATGAATATTGTGATACTCTTGGGATTTTATGGTCAGAGACATCCAATAATTACTGAATACTTCCTGATGGCCTGTGGACATGACAAAGGCCGTGGTGGGTAGAGACAGAGACAGTAATAGATAATACGAAAATAATGTAGCTTCAAGTCTTGTATGGTCAGGCATGTTGTGAACCCAGCACTCAGGAAACTGAGGCAGGAACGCCACACATTTGAGGCCAGCCTAGAATAACTATGTAGTGAGACCCTCTCTCAAAGCAAGTAAGCAAAGGACAAATATTACCATGGAATGTGGTTGCAGGTAGGGGTAATTGCCATGAAAAACAACATAGAAAGCATAAGATAAGAATAGGATAAGAATTGCTGGGAATTGGGAGCTGGATACACTTCCAGCTACTGAGAGTGGACGGGAGCACCTTTCTTGTGTCTCCACATCGACAGTGACACCCAGACTGAGGTGACCTCACAAACAGAATTGCCTTTGGCAAACTGCTGTCAGGGCTGCGGGCAGCGGCGGGCGCTACCAGAGCGATCAGTCACACAGCTGAATTGCTTAGGCAGGAGAATGGATGACCACCTCAATGAAGGTGTCCACCCCTTCTTCTCAGTGCAGTGGTCCAGGTGCTCTGAGCACCTTCCCCCTCTTCTGTGTCCTTTGAAGATGCAGTGCTTGCAACATGTATGCATCATGCATAAGGAAATAATTCCTATTCCTCTTAAGTGTGTATGCATGTTGGATTAGCTATAAGATGCTTGAAGCATATCCATCTCTACCTTGACAACCAGATGGCCATTGGGCACTAAGATAGAATATTTAAGGAGCTGGGGTCTAGGTTGGTATAGAATGAGCCCTTAGAATGCATGGAGCTCGGGTCCAATTCTGAGTCCCCAAAAATACATACACAAATAAAACATATTTTATATGATCTAGTTACATATTGCAAAAAGGTTTTTTAGCTTTTTTAAAATAATTCTGAGTTGGGGAGATGGCTCAGCAGTTAAAGGTGCTTGCTTGCAAAGCCTGTCATCCAGGGATCGATTCCCAGTACCCTCGTAAAGCCAGACACACAAAGAGGCATAGGCAGTATGTTTGCAGTAACCAGAGGCCCTCGTGCACCCAGTCTCTGTGTGTGTGTCCCTCTCATTCATAAGTAAATAAATAAATGACATTTAAATATATATTTTAAAAATAAATAATTCTAATTATCAATTGTCATACTTGTTCATTTGAATATGCAACTGTCAAATTACAAATAATTTTGAATACCTTAGAAAGTAGTTTAATTAATTTGTGTGAATGTGGGTGCCACAGCATATGTGTAACAGTCAGAGGACACCATTCTGCCTTGTTGGGGACTGGGGGGGGTCAGTCTCCTGATGGCTCTGCTCTGTTCCTCGCTGTGCTATCTAGAGCTGCTGGAAAGTTCTGTCTACACCTCCCATCTCAGAGTGCTGAGATTGAGAAAACCCACCACAGCTTCCAGCTTTTTAGAGGCTGAGGATTGAACTTGGGTACTAGCCTTGAGTGGCAAGCATTTTATCTGCTGAACCATCCCTCCAGCTCCTAGAAAGCTAATTTTGGAAAGTATACATGAAGATCATCTTATTTGTTTGAGACAGAGTCTCACTATGTAGCCCAAGTTGTCTTGAACTCACTCTGCCGACCAAGTTGGTCTTGAACTCACAGTGATCCACCTACCTCAGCCTCCCAAACGCTGGGATTATAGGCATGAGCCACCCACTCAGCTCTAAGTTCGTTTTAAATTCGAAGTTTATATTTACTTTCAGTTATGTTTATAGAGATAATGTATTTATCCTGTATTCTGGATACTTTGAGAAAATAACATTTAAACACTTTTCGGTCACTTATCTTTTTTTTTGTGTGTGTGTGTGTGTGTGTATGATGTATGCATGTGTTATGTGCGTTTTAGCATCTATGTGCCAGGGTGCACATGAGGGGGTCAGAGGACAAGCTCTGGTACCAGTCCTGGCCTTACCCTGTGTTTGAGACAGGATCTCTGCTCTCCCCCGCGTGCCCATGCCAGGCTAGCTGGCTACTAGCCTCTTCCCTCTCCTGTGTAGCTCAGGGATCACAGAAGCACACTCTACCCTTGGCTTTGCGTGGGCTTGGGGGACTCAGTCCCTCGGGCTTGCAGAGCAAGGCCTTCACCCACTGAGCCACCTCCTCAGGCCCCATACTTCTTAGTAGAACACAAATTATTTGAGAATGGTCATATTAATGATTTCATGTAAATGAAAGCAAAGAATAAGCTCTGTGCAATAAGCATATAAAATATTATGAATAATGTGTGTCTCTTATTTTATCACTCATTCAAAATCAGTAACAAAACCCAGAATACTCATATATGCACAGTAATTACCAAATTCTATTATCCCTTCCATTTGACTAACTTTGAGTTATGAAAACCATACATTTAACAGAAACTTTTCAATTTTGCCACAAAGGGTTTGTCGTAGTAGGAAGCTAGAACATACGGTATGTAGCAGCCTTCAGTGAGCATTTTAAGTGCTAAGTACTTGGAGATGGGCACCATTGATTGGCCTGGTCCTTGCTAATTAATGAAAGGTGAGGACCTATATGAAGAGCTGGGAGAAGGCGCTGATGTCACAAAGTACTGAGGCTGGAGCAGCGGGGAACTGGCCTGGGAGATCAGGGTGGGCCACCATGGGGAGGAGTGAGCATCCTTCTGTCCCTGGGTGGTTCTGGCTGCTGTGCAGATAGCACCATCTAGTGGAGAAAGGTCAGAGGCAGGCGGTCCATTAGCCCTGACCACACGCGATGACTTCACTTTAATTTGGGCAGTGGCGGTGCTCCAATTGGAGATAGTTGAGGGAAGAGGTGAAGTGTTGGAGGTGGGAAGAGGAGAGGATGATGTCCATCTAGATCACCGATTTGTGACCAAGTTTACAGTGGAGGGGAACCTGGAGTGAAGGTGTGTCTGCAGTCATCCCTCTGCATCTCTGGGGTTGTTTCCAGAACTCACTCTCCAGATACCAAAATCGGCTGACCAAGTCCCTTTAAAATGTGAGCATTTAACCCATGCATGGGCTGTAAATCATCTCTGGAGCCCTTCCTTCCCATGGCTAACACAACACAGATGCTATGCTGAACTGTTAGGAATTATGACAGACAAAGCCTAGTAGAGGTGCAAATAGTGGTGGGTCTCACTCTAACCCAGGCTGACCTCAAACTCTCAGCGATCCTCCTACCTTCTGCTCCCAGGGCTGGGATTAAAGGTGTGCACCACCACTCGTGATGCAAATAGTTCTTGACTGTTTCCTCTCCTTGTTGGGTTGGATCCATGTGTGTGGAAAGATGTGAGAGCCGGCTATGTGAGACCTAGGAGTTCTGCTTTGGTAGAAGTGGGTCAGCTGCTGGAAAAGATTAGAGGAGAAACTAAGAAGGCAGGAGAGATGGTCCGGCAGGGTCTTCCAATCTTCCCATCTCCAGCTAGTCTGGTGAGTCTAGCTCATTGAATAACTTGGGGCTTGTTGTTGTTTGTTTGTTTTGAGAAAGGGTCTCCCTCTAGCCCAGGCTGACCTGGAACTCACTCTAGTTCTAAGCAGGTCTTGAACTCACAGCGATCCTCCTACCTCTGCCTCTTGAGTGCTGGGATTAAAGGCGTGCGCCAGCATGCCCAGCTGGAACTTGTCAACTATTGCTACAGGGTTCTCACAAATAACTGACATCTTCCCAGGTAAGCTTTTCTGGCCTTCAAGTCCTGAAGTCATCAGACAACAAAACAGGATGCAGAAGCATGTGAATTCTCAAACATGTCCTCCTTCATTTCTCCCGGGGATGTGCCACAAAGCATGCAGTGCCAGGGACCACCCAGGGCCTCACGACCACCAGACACGCAGTGCGTGTCAGGGACCACCCAGGGCTTCATGACCACCAGACATTCGACCAACTGAGCCATATGTCAATCCCTCAAAAAGGACTTCTTGTCTTTTTTTTTCTCTCTTCTTTTCTTTTTCTTTCCTTTCCTTCCTTCCTTCTTTCTTTCCTCCTTGTTTTTTTTTTCTCTCTAGGTTTCGCTCTAGCCCAGGCTGGCCTCAAACTCAAGGTGATCTCCTACCTCAGCCTCCCCAGCTTTTAGGATTGCTGGAAGAAACGATCAGTAGAACTGTTTGCTGACACCATCTTCCAGCTGGCCACATTCACATTGCTGGGCGCTGTCGTATCATAATCTTCGGGCCAACTTTGGTGCGCACTTATATTCACATCTGACTTTTGGAAGGAGCATCTTGTGAACTCTGAGCTCTGTGTGCTCAAAACAAAGGTGCACAAGGCCAGAACAAGAAGAAAGCCAGGGCTGGGGCTGAGGCTCACTGGTAGAGTTTTACCTAACAACACTGCCTCCCTCAAAATAGGAACCTGAGAACACAGATGCTGATTCCTCATTGCCCGAGTAAGGAATCTGGGGGTTAAAATGAGTCGTGACTGGAGATGACCACTGGGCTGGCTGGTGACAGGTATGGCTGGGGCCCAGCTGAGATTTCAGTTCAGGGTACTCCCCTAGGTGCAGCTCCTCCCTCCTCCAGCAGTGAAGCAACAGACCCCAAAGGGCGAGAACCTGCCAGCGAACTAGGCTCCAGATTGCTTCCTACAGTCATTGCAGATTTGGTAGAATCTAATCCTGCTCCCAAGAGTTCAAAGTCAGCCCAGGTCGGAGGGCCCCCAGCGAGTTGGGGCCAGGGAGGAGGGAAACGGGGTACCATCACAAGATTTGTTCATACACGGTAACTAATTAATGACAATAAATATGTTTTTAAAAGAATAAAAAGGGATGGAGAGATGGCTTAGCGGTTAAGGCACTTGCCTCCAGTGGCTAAGGCCCCTGGTTCAATTCCCCAGGTCCCACATAAGCCAGACCCAAAAGGTGGTGGTCCTGGTGCGCTCTCTCTCTCTCTCTCTCTCTCTCTCTCTCTCTCTCTCTCTCCTTGAAAATGAATAAATAAAATATTTTAAAAATAAATAAATAAAAAGAATAAAAGGAATAATATGTAACATGTGTTGATATATAGGACTCAAAAGACATGCTTACATTTACCAGAATAAACTGTCGGCTGCAAAAGAATATTAGATATTTCCTAAGTAAAATAATATCCATTTCCATCACTGTTATTCAATCCACTAGTATTTATTGAGAGCCTACCTTGTGGTAACCCTGTGTGTGCCTGTGGGGTGGGGGTGGAGGTGCTCAGTGCTCATGCGCAGTGGTGACAATTCTTCACGTGGATCGTGAGCTATTCGGAATAGTTGAGCCCTGCGAGGAACAGAAGCATAACTGGAATTAAACAGGACCGAAGGAAGCAGAGGTAAAGGCAGTTTCAGAAACAGCATATGCAAAAACAAAGAATCTGGGACCCTTTAAGAGCATCACGACCTTGTCCACGCCTGGATCGCGGGTGGAAGAGAGAACCTGGAGGTGAGTGGGCCAGGCACACTCACCTGTCCAGTCCTAAAGTGTCATGGAGTCGCAGGCTCCTCCTACTTACCTGCAGTCACACTGCTCTCTGCTTCCCTCAGCCATCCCTCCCCCAGGGCAGAAGTTTCCAGAATCCAGGAGAGCCTGGAAGTCTTGGGCTGGGTGGGAGAAGGCCTTTTGTCTTTCCTCTCAGTGTGTCTGCTGCAGCCACTTCTGGATCCTACCTTTGCCCTGTGGTGTCCACGTCTGCTAGCCAAGGCAATGTGAAGCCCCTCGATGTCCCCCTTGGCCAAGCACCATAAAATCATCCTGCTGGCTGTCATAGGTGGGGGACAGGAGGGCTCCTGAAGTCAGCACCTGAGACCTTTGGACAAGGCCCGATTGTCATCAAAACGCCCTGGACACTTTCAGACCCAAAGGCTAAGGGTGCTTTGGGTTCTCACTGTCCTTCAGAGTCAAGAAAGGAAATAGCACAGGGAATAGAGCGCCTGTGGGCCAGGGGAGTAGTGGAACTGGGGAGGTAGCTCTGCCACCACTTGCTGGCCAAGCCTTCCATCTCCCACCCAGGTAAAGCTGGACTCAAAATGTGCCACAAGCTTCTGACATTTCATTGGCAGTGGCAAGACTCTGGCATCCCTCCCACTCACAAGCACATGCAAGTGAAGGAATCAATATGAATGGTTGTCGGGCCATGTGGAGCTGGTCCACCTGGAACTCCGGGGCGGGAGTCACAGATGCCTCTAGTTTTCAGTGTGCGAGTTTATTTTTTGAAACAGGATCACATGTTGCCTAGGTTGGTCTTGAACTTGCAATGTAGAAAAGGTTGGTCTTGAACTCTTGAGATTTCTGTCTCTGCCCAGAAAATTCCGGGATTATAAGCATGCACTGCTGCACTTGGCAGAGTGGGGTGGTTTGGAACTATGGATTGAGGTCTCTCCCAGAAGTAAGTCTAGGTCGTACTGTTGAGAATTGAAGACCAGGTTAATAACGCTGTTTCAGGAACCCCCCCCCCCAAAAAAAAACCATGATCCTACTGCATAACTGTAGACTACATGCCTGCCACCAGATACTGAAAGGAGGGCATGCATGGTCCGCCCCTCTGGAGCTCTGCAGCAAAGTACTGTGATTGGCAGATGAAGGTTTTTTTCTGGAACAGCAATGCCATCTACTGGACAATTTTGAGAATGACATCTATCCACCAAGAATCAAGAGTTGTCTGAAGCCCTCTTGCAGATTGTCCAATGTACCTCAAGGCCCAGGAAGCAGATACTAAATCTCTCCTACATCATCTATCCATCAAAATGCTAATGATCACAACGATAAAAACATCAACACTGAGAACAAGACCTCTTGCCAGAAATCCTATAGGGAACGTGACTGTAGAAGGGGTCTTCTCACACACACTCCTTCAAACTGTTCAGAGCCCATGGGGACGACAGGTCCCATTTTACCTGAAAATCCTCCTGTCACACCCAGGTCCTCCAGACTCAGTCCCCACACTTTTCACATTCACAAATTTAAAATTAGAGCGAGGCTGGAGAGATGGCTCAACAGTTAAGGCACTTGCCTATAAAGCCTAGTGATCTGGGTTCTATTCCCCAGTACCCACATAATCCAGCTGCACAAAGTGGCGCATGCATCTGGAATTAGTTTGCAGTGGTTAGATGTCTTGGCAATCCATTCTCTCTCTCTCTCTCTCAAATAAATAATTTAAAATAAAAATTAGAGTAAATTTATTTAGTCTACTTAAAATAGCAAAACTTGATTCTTTAATTAAAAACAAATGTAATCACCCCATTTCTGAATTTCATTGTGATTATAAAATCTTTTTAATATTATTCTGCCTGTCATCTATCTATCATCTATCATTTATCTATCATCTACTTATCTATAATTTGTCTATCTATCATCTATCTATCTCTCTATAATTTTTCTATCAATAATCTAACATCTCTCTGTCATCTATCTATTATCTATCTATTTATCATCTGGCTGTCATCTGTCTACCTATCATTTTGAGACAGGGTCTCATGTACATCAAGCTGGCCTGGGACTCACTCTGAGACTGAGATTGGCCTTAAACGCCTCCTGATCCTGCCTCAGTTTCCCAGTGCTGAGATTCCAGGCACCATACCCGGCTGGCATATGTGTTTTAGTAGCGGACAGGACAGAGGGAGCTTGGGAAGCTCGTTTCTCTAACAAGGAGAGTTCTTCAAGAATGTAAGAAGACACTCACAGGGTGTCTCCAGTGTATTGGAATCATAGAAGCCCATCACAGCTCGTAGCTTTCACACGGGCTCTGGTGATCCAAATTCAGAAACCCATCCACGGAGCCACCTCCCCAGCCCCTATCTGTCTGAGACAGGGTCTGGCTATGTACCCCGTCTAGCCTTAGTCCTGTGTGTGCCACCACGCCCTCCTGGGTGTTAGTCTCTATGGTTCGATGGAGTTAGCATAGCCATAGAGCTGTGCCAGAAACAGAAGTTATGCCTCGTGAGAGATGAACCCTGAACTCACGGTGCCAAATGAAAACAGCCGAACTCAGAAGACCACATCTTGTGATTTTGTTCGTATGACTTGCCTACGATGAACAAATTGATAGAGGTGGGCAGCACAGTAGTGATTGCTGGGGGTGTGGTGGAGTTGGGGTTGATAGCTGAAGGGAAGGATTTCTAAAAATGTTTCAAAATTTGTGTGCCAAGGGTTGTTGTGACCATGGAGTTCTTTTGGGTATGTTTACCTAGGAATATACACCTGCTGGGCTAAATGATACAGGTATTTACCTCTCTGCATACTAGCTTTCAAACATAATGTGGGCATCCCTTCACTAATGCTTAATTAAATTAATTAATTAATTAATACTTAATTAAAGATTTGTTAACTGGAATGAGTGGCTGGAGAATGTTTGCATTTTTAACTTGGAACATCATAGGGAGTTGTAGAGCTAAACAGGTACCATGAAGAATATAACTTTTTATTTATTTATTTACAAGGGGAGGGAGGGAAAGAGAAAGAAGAGAGAAGAGAGAGACAAATGAAAGAGTGGGCACACCAGGGTCTCCAACCACTGCAAAGAAACTCTAAATTATATGTCACTTTGTGCATCTGGCTTTACATGGGCACTTGGGGATTTTTCCAGGTTGTTAGGCTTTGCAGGCTAGCACCTTAACTGCTAAACCTGAATGGAACCTTTTCAATGGCTCAAATCATTAACAATTTTAACTCGAACAAGAAACAGCAAGATAGCAACAGCTTTCAAATCCGGCCAATTTTCCACTTAGTGAGGGAGACCCCTTGTCTGGAACTTGGGATTCAGGGAGACAGGCAACGGATCCCGTACTCTTGGGCTCCCAAGACAAGTTGCACTATGGGAGTGATTGACGGGGAGGCTACTAAAAATAGAATCTAGGTAATCCAGAATTGTGTATATTTGTTAACTTACACTGATCTCACTCTCCGATGGAGATTGTGTTTGTATTTTTCAGGATGCAGCGAGAGAGCTGGGGCCCATCTAACCCTACCAACCGACCGTAGGCCTATAGCTGAGATTCTGGCAAAAGAGGAGCCACCACAGTCATACCATGGAGGATCCAAATGGAACCCCACAGAGAATGACGGGATGAACAAGGGACCCACAGCCACAGCCATTCAATCAACACAAGATAAGCCAGTGAGACAGAAACCAACAATTTTCAACACAAAGACACCTAAACTCGCAACAATAAAGCACCCTTAATACTCATTCACCACAACTCAGGGAACTGAGCAGAAGAGGGGCCGGAAAGATTGTGAGAGCCATGGTGGGGGAGACTATCCAGAGGCATGGTCCCCCTCAGTAACAACATACTAGGGCCAGGAGAACCTGGCTGAATACTAGGCTATCCATGGTCCCCTGCCACAAGGACTGATCCAGACAACCCATGGAGGAGGTTATCCAAAGAAGTGGGGAGGGGAGGGCAGCGGGGAATTGGGGATAACAACTCATTGTTTTCCCACTAAATATTGTAACTCATTATGGACAATTAAAAAAAAAACAGCAAGATAACTACCCAGCTCCTTTTTGCAGAATGAGAGTTGTAATGCTTCGTGGAGTTCTGATGGTGAAAACTGTTTATCTGAGAAACCCTCAAAAAGACCTGGCACAAAAGCAGGGCATGGTGGCACACACCTTTAATCCCAGCTCTCCAGAGGCAGAGATGAGAGTATCTTCATGAGTTCAAGGCCACCCTGGGACTACACAGTGAATTCCAGGTCAGCCTGGGCTAGAGCGAGACCCTACCTCGAAAAACCAAAACAACAA
>PVHP010046094.1:0-13369 GCA_004024765.1 Zapus hudsonius | reverse complement strand
AATGAGGGTGGCATTAATCTTTAGAAAACATGAGGCAAACTCAACTGAGGGTCAGTTGACAACAAAACTGGTCTATAAGTGTTAAAAGTGCGAATGTCCAGGACAGGCCTGAGAATGATATTAGACTGAAGGAGACTACCAAGATATGAATGAGTATGTGAGTCGGTGAATGAATGGACAGATGGACCAATGGGGGGGGGAATCTGAGGTGCAAAGCAGAATGGACCAATCAGCAGATGCCAGATGGATCACTGTTAGCATCCAAACGAGCCTGACTTCAGTGTCACAGACATCCAGGTAAACTTTGTTCTTACTCGTGTGCTGTCAGATGGAACCCTGGAGCTCAGGACACTAAGCACCCTACCCACATCACACAGCAAGAAAGCAGCACAACAAGGTTCAAAACTGGCTCTTCCAGTGCTCTTGTTTGTAGGTTTTGGACAATGGGTAGCCGCAACTAGCCTTCAACTCCAGATCCTCCTGCCTCAGCCTCCCATGTGCTAGGATTACAGGCATGCACCACCATGCCTGGATTTCCTCACAAATGGAGTGGAAAGAGAGGGGTTTGAGAGAGTGTTTCATGTAGCCCAGGCTGGCCTCAAATTCCCTATATGTAGCCAAAGATGACATTGAACTCCTGATCCTTCTGCCTTCATTGTCCAAGTGCTGGAATTACAGGCATGTCCCACCAAGCCTGGCTTTTCCTCATATACTCTTTCAAAAATTATTTATTGCCGGGCGTAGTGGCGCACGCCTTTAATCCCAGCACTCGGGAGGCAGAGGTAGGAGGATTGCCGTGAGTTCAAGGCCATCCTGAGACTACATAGTGAATTCCAGGTCAGCCTGGGCTACAGTGAGACCCTACCTCGAAAAACCAAAAAAAAAAAAATTATTTATTTACTTACATGTGAACATATGTGTGATGATTAAGTTTTGTTGTCAACTTGACCTGTTTGATAATCCACAGTAATCTTGGGTGGATCTCTGAGGTTGCTTCCAGGAAGGATTAACTAAAGGAAAAGGTCCCTCCTCCAGAGAGAGCAGGATGTAAGGAAGCTCAAAGGGAAGGAAATCTCTCTCCCCTACCCCATTTGCTGGTGTGTGTGTGTGTGTGTGTGTGTGTGTGTGTGTGTGTGTGTGTGTGGTGTTAGTGATGATTTTCCTCTCTCTCTCTCTCTCTCTCTCTCTCTCTCTACCTTACCCTGAATCTGTAACTTCAATAAATCCCTTCCTCCCATAACTGTGCCTGGTTTGGAGGCTCATCCCAGCAGCATGAGCTGACTATGTGTGTGTGTGTGTGTGTGTGTGGACACACCAGGGCCTTTTGACTCTGTAAACCAATTCTAGACACTTGTGCTACTTTTGCATCCATCTTCTGTGGGTGGTTGGGGAACTGAACCAGGGCCATCAGGCTTTGCAAGCAAGCATCTTTAACTGCCGAGCTATCTTCCCAGCCCCGCTCCTTAAACTCTTGACCATAAAGAAGCACAGGAAACAGGACTTCTCTAAATCAAGTTTAGAAGCCAGATTGCTTTGCAAGTCCTCAGACATGTCATCCTGGACAGTGAAGATGGTTGTCTCCATAACCTCAGCTTCAGAAGTTAGAATACAAGCCAGGACTATGACTTCCCTTGGGCTAGGCTTATCTCTCCCTCACCCCATACCTGCTGTTCCCAGGCCTGGATGCATGATGGGAAGTCACACTGCCCTGAAACTGCCCACTCTCCTACCATAGACTCCAGGACCAGAGCTGTTGTGGGTCTGGGGCCCAAGTCTCCTCCCCCTCCCCCTTGGTGCACACTCCAGTGAAAGCAAGGGGCCAGTGGGGCTCTGCTGGGAAGGGAAGGTGATAACTAGCCGCTGCAGGAGGGGTGGGTGTGGCCTGCAGGCAAAAAAAAAAAAAAAAAGCTGAGGCATGCTAAGTGGCCAGGTCAGATGAGTGTCCACAGGCATCTGCAGCCTTAGTTGAGGGCCTGGCTCCTTTCCACAGCCCCAAGAGGCAGCGCCACAACTCAAGCAGAGTAAATTATATCCGGCTTTGTTCTGGTGCTGGCTGGCAGCAGCAGCCACTCCCAACAAGGTGTAATTCTAAGAGGCTTTGAGAGGAACAGGTGGTGGGGTAGGGCGGAGTCACTGTAGGCTGGGAGCAGGCCTAGGAGCCCACAGCCACTGGGCTCTGGGCCAAGGAGTTCATCTGGATGGACCTCATAGAAGCTTACTCCTCCTCTGAGCCCTGCTAGGCTGGAAAGTCTGCCTATAAGGAAAGTGCAAGCCATGTTACACTTGAGAAAACAGAGCCTAAAAGAGCACGTGTCACCAGGGAAACTGGACCCTGTGTCCGCAGAACTCCACTCCAAGTCCTGGTAATGGAGATTTCCTGGGTGAGTGGGGTTGCCCTGAATTTCTGAGCACGGCCTTCAGCTCACAGCCCAAGGCCCCCAGAAGCTACAGGCAGAAGGGACTAGACATAGGGGCACTCATGAAGGCTCCGAGCAGGCAACCCCATCATCCAGCGCCAGCTATTTCCCTTTATTCCTTTTATTTGTATTTGCTTTCGTGTTTGACACAGTCTCATGTAACCCAGGCAAGCTTTGAATTATATCATGGAAAATGACCCTGAACTTCTGATCCTCTTGTCTCCATTTCCAGAGTGCTGGGTTTTGTACAGTACTGAGGATCAAAGCCAGGGCTTTGATCTAGACATGCCATGCACTCTACTGACTGAGCTGCAGCCCAGCCCCCAGCCCCAGCTCTTCCTCTTGGCACAGACGTGATTCATGAGTCTTCGTTTCCTCAAGCACCTATCTCCCAAGGATGATGTGATTGAATGAAATAATGTAAGAAATATGCCTACCACATAGTGAATGCTCAAAAAACTGCTGTTACTCCCTGAAAGGCTTCCATGAGAGCCACATGCCCACCACACCAGGAAGAATCTACATTGAATCCGCACATTATACTTCCTTATATTTTGTGTCCTGGTGTCTGCTCCCTGACTTCCATTCACCTACCTTCCTAAAGCCTTGTGCCAGGCATGCAACTGGGCAGTGAGGTACCAACTGGAGGCAGACCAGACCTGGACCCCCTGGAGCTCCAAAGAGGCTCCATGAAGCAGAGTAAGAGGCTGGGATACAAACTCACAAGACAGAATGAACAGGGGGGAGCAGAAGAGCTGGGGCGACTGAGCCCAAAAGATAAGGAGTCAGGTCACTGGAAGGGCAGAAAGGATGTTTCAGGCAGGAGGAAACCAGAGGCTGCCTGCCTCCAGGCCATGTCTGAGACCACCCTCACCTCTCTCCACCCATGTCTTGAGCTTCTCTGGGTACAAGACAAGGGAGGAGCCCCTCTTTCCAGCACTCAGCCCTGGGGTAAGCAGCAGGGGAACTCGAGGCCCAGGGAACTACCACCTGAGTTGGGAAAATAAGTCAGGTAACCTCCATGGGGCCAGGGCAGTAACAAGTGAGTGGGTCCCAAGCTACCTCCCCTGCCCCCGCAAGGTCTCATACAGTGGTCATCAGTATCCCTGCCCCTGGGATTGGTGGGGCGTATGAATTATTCCAAGGTCCCTGGAACCTAGGAGATGACATCTTCAACCACAGCTCTACAGATCACCACTGAGGAAACTGAGGCCCAGAAAAAGGGAAGGCTCCCACAGGCATTTCTCAACACAAAGCATTTGAGCAGACAGTTCTATGAGGGCAGTAACTGTTAAGCAGCCCCTCTTCCCAACTACAAAAAGGCTTCCCGACTGAAGGCCAAGTCCATAGGGCCCTGACCAGTAATCACCACCTCAGTCCCACCACCCTGAGCTCTGAGTCACTGACAGTTCACCAGCCACAAAGCAGACAGAAAGAAGCAAGTGCAGTGCTCTCATGGGTACTTATTGCACGGTGCTCTCTGCATTCAGAAGGGCTGGCTCATCAGGGAGACAGACCCAAGATCAGATGTGTTCTCCGACTCATTCCCCAGATTTTACTGGGCTCAAAGGCAGGTTCATGCTTTCCTGAAACCTAGAAGACTCTCTGAAAACCCTTGGGCCATCACACAGCCCAGTCAGTCTCTTCACTGACCCAGCAGCTCTGGGCTATCTGCATGGGACAGGCTCTCCTTGCCATATCCTGGCTGAGTCGTGGTGTCTTCATCTGTTAAAGGGGATCACGCTTCCCCAGGAGTGCTGTGAAGATTAAAGGAGGCTTTACTCAAAGCCTTCAGGGCAGCTACCTTCCTTTAGGCTCAAGGCCCAGTCTCCCCTGGTCTGTCAGGCCCTGTTAGCACCTTCCTCAAAGGGCAGGATATACAGGGACAAGTGAAGTTTTAAAAACCCCAAAATGCCTAGATGCCCCAATGGGGGTGTGTGGATGATCACCACAGCAAGGTCTGACATAGATCCAAGCATCCTTCACGACCCATAGCCAGGCCCTGCCCCCCACCCAGTGAGACACCTGAGGCCAGGGTTTCAGCAGCAGCATGCGCTCTCTACACTCATTTCCCAACACTCATTTCCCGCAGTGCTGCGACCAGTCCCCTCCCCAGACACAGCAAGTGCCTTATCCAGACCTGCTGCCTGGAGAGAGCCAACAGAAGGGCTGTGCCTGAGTGGGCTTCTCTAACCTTAGCTGGAGCCCACAGCACTCCCAGACACTTCAGACAGCAGCATAGCCTGGGCAGACTGGTGGGCACCTGTAAATCTCTGTTCTGAGGATGGCTGCCACGTCTCCCATCAGAGTACAGGGGTCGGGGTGGATTGGCATTATCAAGTAGCTGGTCAAGCAGAAATTGTGGAACTTGCTTTAAGATCGTTACTAGCAGGGCTGGAGAGATGGCTCAGTGGTTAAAGGCACTTGCTTGCAAAGTCTGACACCCCAGGTTCAAATCCCCAGTACCCGCATAAAGCTAGATGCTGAAAGCAGCACATGTGTCTGGGGCTTGTGCGCTCATCCTCATTCTCTCTCTTTCTACTTGCAAATAAGTTAATTAATTTTTAAAAAGATCGTTACTAGTTCTGATAGTCAAAGAAAAGTAAACTAGGCAGGTAGTTAGCATAGCTCCAGTCTCAGCTGAGGGTTTTTTTGAAGGCTAACCTGGGCAACATAGTGAAACCCCTCTCACCAAAAAATAAATAAATAAAGGATACCAGGCAGAGTGGTACACGCCTTTAATCCCAGCACTTGGGAGGCAGAGACAGGAGGATCACTGTGAGTTGAGGCCAGCCTGAGACTACATAGTGAATTCCAGGTCAGCTTGGACTAGAGCAAGACCCTACCTTGAAAAACCAAAATGTAGAAAAAAATAATACTGAAGTATCAATTTATGTTTAGTAAATTAAAAAGACATAAAATACCCACTGCTGGTGAAGATAGGATAAAACTGATACAGTTAAAGCCGGGGTCTGGCTCACTGGCTGAGTTAGTGGTAGGCTTAACATGTTCAAGGCCTTGGGTGTGATCCATTCAGAAAAAGAATGTTACACAATGGCAGAAAAACAAGTTCTATAAACTGTTCTGGAAAATAATTTGGCAAGCCAGACCTGGTTGGCATAGCCCTGTAATCCAAGGTGCTCGGGATGCTAAGGCAGGAGACTTACAAGTTCAAGGCCAGTCTGAGCAACTTAATTAGATCCTATCTCAAAAAGTAGTTGTAAGGGCTGGGTATGTAGCTCAGTGGTAGAGCACTTTCCTAACCTCCATGAAGACCTGGGTTCAATTCCCAGCACTGAAATATATATATAGATAGATAGATAGATAGATAGATATAGATATATAGATATATGCTTAGGAAAAACATAAAATAAAAAGAGTTGTGTTACAATATTCATGAGTACATTATTACATTTGTAATTAGCAAATTATATTGGAGAACAGCATCAGTTTAGATGACACATCACCCTAATGATGACTCTACCCCCACCCGCACACCAGACCACGGACAGCTACTAAGCCAGCTCCATAACCCTGGGAGACCAAAAACAGACTTGGCAGAGAGAAGTTGCCAGGAATGATCATGAATTAATAACTCTAGCAATCTGAGAAACTTCTATGGCTGCAAATTTAAATACACAAAACAGGATAGAAACTAACATATGTGCCTTGGCTCAAGTATGTACAAACTGTGTGCACTTCTGAAAGAGAAGGGAAGGGAACACGGGGAAGTTCCCTTCAGGGACCCAGGGTGCTGGGGGATTCTTTCTTCTTCTTTTCTCTCCACTTCCCCCATCCTCTCAACTGGCCTCAAAACTCCTGCGCTCAAGCCATCCTCCTGCCGCAGCCTCCCTAGTAGCTGGAACTACAGACAAGTCCCACCTCCTCAAGTTACCATCTTTGGATTTTTATGACCATTGCTACAATATAAGTTATATAAAATATTAAAAACCTACTTTTGTGGTGGTACACACCTGTAACCCCAGCCCTCAAGAGGTAGAGGGAGAATCATGAGCTCGATGCCAATGCAAGCCACACTATGAGATCCTGTCTCAAGAAAAAAAAAAGAAATGTCTCTTTCTTGTCTTAATTAAATGTCCAGAACCCACGAGGCTCAACGGAGCTGAGGCCTGACACTGTAGACAGACACCCGGTAACTGGGAATGCTCAGCAGTATCTGTGCTCCACTGAGGCAGGCACTGTGCTAGGAATGAGAGCCAGAGGGGACTCTGGCCATCATCTACCCTTGGGGTGGGGGTTTGGGACACAGGGCTGATGGCCAGGTCAGGACAGGGCAGAAACACAAGGAAGCAAAGGTGAGCCTTAAAGGGAGGCCAGCAAAGCAGGTGGCATCCAGGTGAGTGAAGAACAGGCTCCTAGCACAGGTTGGTGCAAGCCTGGGAATCAGGATCAGCTGGCTAGCAGGGAGGAGAGAGCTCGAGCTGTAAGAGGTAATCTGAGTCACCCTAAGTGAACACTATGAGGTGGAAAATGGAGCTGTCCCCTGGGCACCTCAAACCATTGGTTCATTCATCCGCTCAGCAAGTATCAATGGATGCCAGCCCTGTGCCACGCTCCGTGCTAAGGACTTAACAGCTTTGCCCATCCAATCCCCTTCAGTTACCTGGGAGGAAAGAAGATAGCGCTCTTTGGTGAATGGTGGCTCAGAAAAGTGAAGCGGAGGAACCGGCTTGGAGCCGGGTGACCCAAAGTCTACCCCAAGAACCAGGCTCTGCTCTGTGGGGACACATGAAACACCATGTGGGCCAGCACCTAGCCAAAGTGCTGACAGAGAGGACTGTCTCTAGGGCAAACATGCGAGGGGCCTGGGCTTCTGGACTGTGTGTGGAGTGGGGAGGGGATGCTGGCTTTGTTTAGGATTAGGAACTAGAAGGACATGAAGAACACATGTGCCATGATCTCCATGCCCCTCCTCTGGTTCAGTATTACCACCTGCAAAATGGCTATCAGTCCCCGTGAGCCTCCCTCTGGAGGGAGGCAGCTCAGGCAGCAGCTAGTCTCAGTTTATCTTCTCTCTAAAAGGCACCCCAGAGACTGGTGGAGGAGGGAGGTCCTGCCATGACTCCCTAGACAGAGATCCTAGAGAGGACCGGGCTGGGCCCTTCTCTGCTGCTCCCCAGCCAAGGCCAGTGACTCATCCCTGCTCTGTCTGCTACTCTCCCTTCCTGGACACGCACCCCGGCTTCAGCAGCAGGCCCATCTCTGAGCAACGATGAAAGCTGCAGAGGCTGACCTCCTGCTCTGGTTCTCCCACCTTCCCAACTCCTGAGTTCAGGGGGAGCCAGACAGGAGGAAGGGCAAGCTGAGCAAGAGAGCTAGAGAGTGGGCAGCCCAGAAGAAACGTGGTCTGGGGGAGGACCTATGAGACAGGATAGGGTCAAGGCTGCCACTGGCCAATGAGATAGACAAAGACGACAAACATCTCCAAAGCCATCAGAGACCACCATGGAGGGTGACCCCTAACAAGTGCCAGGCTTTCCCCTCATCAGCCTCTAGGGCATCAAGGCCTCTGCGCTCACCCTGCCCACTCCCCTCTGGTACCCAGAAACTGGGCTCCATTCTGAGCTTATCCCTTCCTCTCTGTTCTCATCTCTGCTCAGCCTGGCCTTCCTGGCGGCCATCTTTGCTCTTCCAGGCAGACGTTGCCATCAGTACTTGGACTCTGCAGCCACATCCTCCTCTCAAGTCTCCTGGCTCCCAGGCCAATCAGTCCCTACAGCCAGAGAGTTTTCTAAAACCTGGAGCTGAGGATGGCATTTGCCAGCTTGTAAGCCTCTGCCCTCCGCCACCCTCTCTCCCTTCAGGTTCAGATCCAAACTGGCTTGCCTCCCCTGACTCTTGCCTCTCTTCAGCCTCAGCCTGAGCCTGCACCACTGAGAGGCTCACAAACCTCACTGAATGTTCACCCAAGCACCACCTCCTGGTACAAAGTGTCACCCATCCCCTGACCAGCCTCCCTCAGTCTCTGTCCCAGCACTCCAATGAAGGGCTGTCCTGTGTCCATCAGTCTCCCCTCACAGATCTGAAGTCTCTCTGGAGTAGGGCCCAGGTCAGATCTGATCTGTCTCCAGTTCCCCAGCACCAGCACAGTGGCCACTGAGTGGGTAGAAGGCACAAGAAGAGGTTTGTTGACTGAACAAGGGGAGGGGGAAGAAATGGGACAAGGAGAGGCATCAGGGACAGCGGCAGTAACCATGGAAGGAAAGAGGTACAGCGATGGAAAAGAGATTCTAAGACCCAGGCAGCTGCCTAGGAGTGGGCACAGGAGGCTCCAGGAGGCAGGAAGGGGAAGCCATAGCAGAACCAGAGCAGCTCCAGGGGCGGGAGCTGCCTGCCAGGAGACAGCTGAGGAGACATAATTGGATCAGAGACAACTCTGCTCCTGCAGTGAGGGGGTGTAACACACAGAGTAACGCCAAACACAGAAAAACACACGGTCTCGCACTCACAGGCACAACGCCTTTGAATATGGAGCATTACCGGGTGCCTGCTCCAGGCTGGGGAACCTAGTACCTGCTGGTGGGAGGCTCACAGTCCACCCAGCTGAGGGCATATGTCTCACATAGCCACACAAAACCCAGTTACACACAAGACCAGACACAGAATCCTCCACCCTCGTGACATTCTCCTGTCCTCAGAACACACAGCCACTCTCTGGGAAATCTTCTGTTGTTTGCTTCTGTTTTGCTTGGCTCCCCCTAGGATGTAAGCCCCATGACAACAGGGTCTGATCTGCCTGGTGTGATGCCAAATTCCTGCAAATCACACTCTGTCTGCCTGGTGTATGGTATGCATTCAACAAATGTATAGAATCATTGAATGAATGCATGTTGGAGACACACAGGGACCCTCATCCCCTTTGCTACCAGGTCTCTATCTCCATATTCACCACCTCTTTGACCCAGTACCAGGTCCCAGGAGATCTGGAAAGGTCCAAAGACAGAAAGAAGAGCTCAGGAGATGGTGGAGGGGACCTGGGGTGACCAGCGTGGATGGGCATTGTGACATGAAATTTGAAGGATGAAACTATATGGCTCAGGTCAGCCTGGACTAGAGCGAGACCCTACCTCGAAAAACTGGAAAAAAAAAAAAAAAACTACATGGCCCAGGTGCCACGAGGGAGACCCAAGGCAGGAGTTACCCACTACTTCCCATGTGTGTAGACATTGTTCACCTACCCCAGGACATGAGTATTCTAGAAAGACATCAGAGCTGGCATGTGCCTGCCTTCAGGGAGCCCAGGCTGAGAGGCAGGAAGGCAGTGATATGCTAAAGCCCCAGAGAACAGGACCAGCTGTCTGTGCCACCAGCCCCTGGCTCCAGCTTATGGCAGGTCAGAGAGTCTTCAGGGGGTCCCAGAGCTTCTACACTAGCCTGAGCATGGTAGAAGGGGACATAAAAAAATACCTGGAGGAGTGGGGACCTCCCAGCCTGACACCTGATCTCAGCTGTCCCCCAATCTATTGCCAGAATATGGTCATCTGTCCAGGTCAGGGGCCAAGAGGGAAGGGCCGTAATAGGTTTCTCTCTTCATCTATGCTCATGGGCACTGGCCTCCTAGAAACAACCTGGAGCAGCCCAACCAAGGATCCATAGCACCACTGAAAGCCAGGCCTCTGGAGGCATGGCACCCACACTGTGGCCCCAGGTGGTCCAGCCAGTCATGGAGACACAGGGGAAGAAAGAACCAGCTGTCTCCAGGACTCCTTCCTTTCTCTCATCTCCTGAAACTTTAAAGACTCTCGGCTGGAAACTGAGCTGAGGCTCGTTAAAGTTTAAAAGCCAGAGCCTGGGGAGCTGGGTGTGGAAGACACAGAGCCGGCCTAGGGGCTGAGGACTCCCTACTAGCGGAGACACAGAAAGGAGGGCATCCCACCCACTCTAAGGATAGGCACCAAGGGGCTGTGCATCCCACCACCTTCCACCCCGGCCTGCCCCACAAGCCACAGTTTTGCACATCACACAGCCTGCTTTTCGCACCATGCCCCCAGCATCATCTCTCCCAATCTCTCGGGACCAGCTCCCTAGCTCCATTCCCCACAGCCCTGGCTTTAGTGTAGGCTCCGCCCCCTGCCCAGGGGCCTCTCCCAGCAGCCACATTGTCTAAAGCCCTAGCACCCAGGACCTCTAACTCCAAGGCCAGGGGCCCTGGTGCAGTTTTTAATCCCTTCCAGTCCCCATTCTCAACCAAGGCACCTTTCCCAATGCCCAGCCCTGTTTCCCACCTCCCAGACCTCACCCCTCTGCCTCTATGCAGCATGCTCCTCATGCTATTAAATTCCTACCCCTTATTTTCCACCCAATTCTGAAGACATTACCTAAGCACTGTACCCCATGAAGTCTTTCCTGATCCCCCAAGGCTGACTGGCTCAGTGCCCCTCTAGGTCTCCACGGCTCCTGTGACAAGTCCAACAGGGAATGCCTTGATTCCCTGCTGCCTCTACTTCTAGCATGGGCCCAGGCAGAGAGGCCATCAAAGGATGTTCGATGAATAAGCAAATGAATTAATGGAGTCCTGGAGACAGGCAGGCCAGTCTCCCAGGCACAAGCTCCCTGGGCATCTGTGTCCTGTTCTCCAGGACAACTTAGCCCTTTCTCCTAGGTGCCCCATGCCAGGTCAGGGTAGAGCCAGAAGCCTCCTGGATTCATAGAGGCCTCTGCTGCTGCTGCCAGAGATGACCAAAGCCCTTTCCAACCCTGTGTCCTGCAGTGCAGTCCCTCACCCTATCCAGGCCTAAGGTTAGGGTAGCCTCTACAAACTACCTGCCCAGCATCTTCTGGCAGAGAGGGGAAACTGAGCTACAAAGGTCAAGCCCAGATCTCCACTCCACAGCTCAAGGCTTTAAAAACCAGATCAACTCCTGACCCACCACCACAGGGAGAAACCAGACCCAGAAAGGTGAAGTCACACTGCAAAGACTGGACTTTTGCCCAACTGAGTCCTCTCCAAGGTGTCCCAAGTCAGTCAGCACAGGGAGACTCAAGGACAGAGAGTGAGGCCCCATGGGGTCCTGAGATAGAAAGGCCCAACCGTTGTGCTGAAACCAAGAAGCAGAGCCTTGGGGGGGGGGGGACACCTGAGTTCTGATCCAGCCCTTAGCCACTTTTAGCTGTTTGCCCTTGCACAAGTGAATTCCTGCTCTGAGCCTCAGTTCTACATCAGCTCCATGAGGTTAAGGAGCCCTACCTCACAGGGTAGTAGCAGACTCAGTGAGAAGACATAAAGCAACCACTTCACACGTGAGTCCCAAGACTTCAAGAGTGAGAAAGGCCCTGGAGCCCCAAGTGATCCAAGTGTCATAGGAGAGAGGATGGTACTGGAATGGGGAATAAGACACGACATGGAGACTTGGTGGAATGGGACAGGTGGACAGTGAACCAGGGCTGGGAGGGGCCACAAGAGCTTCCTCCAAAGGAAAGGGGAGGGGCTACAGGAGAGGAAGTCAGAGGAGACAGGCCCCTGCTGCCCAGCTTGGAGATCAGGTTCTTAGCCACACTCCTTGGAGGGCCATTCCACACCTGTTCTAACTCCAAGCTCCTCTAGGACCCTACCCTCCAGCCTGCTCCTGTTGTAAGGCCTGTTTCCCACCAGGCTCACCCCTGCCTCTCGGTAGGTGTCTGCAAACTGCCTCTGAGCATGCCCTGTGTAGCAGACCTGGGGTCACCTGGAATTGTCTGTCCTTTCCCAACAAAAGGCTGAAAGCCTGAGCAGGGTCCAGGTGTCCTGTCTGTTACACATTCGTGCACACAAGAGGCTGGGCATGCGGCGAGAGACATAGATAGCACATGCTGGGCAGAGCTGCTCCTCACCTCTCCCATGGGACCTGGCCCAGACATTGAGGTCAGAGGTCCTTGCAGTCAGAAAAGCCCAGTGACAAACAGCCCAGAAAGACATACAGAGCAAGGGGACCCCATAGCAAGACCTAGTTTCCTATCCCCTTTGCATGAATGATAGATACAACTCCCAAGTGTCTCACGCCACTAAGGGCACCAAGGGGGCAGCATGCTGGGCTTTGAGAAACCTGTGCTTGGACTCCAGGCTGCCATCTGTCCCGTATCCAGGGTCCATGTTCAGCATCAGCCTCTGGTACAAGGGGTAGTGTCTATCTATGTCCTGTCCATTACCTAGAGCCCAATATGGGCCTCAGGCCAGGCCAGGCCAAAGGCCAGGAAAGAGGGAAAGGGTGGAGGTGGCCTGTAACAGCCCTTTTCCGTTGTCCTGGCTCTGCCTTCTGGGTAGCTTCCAGGGACCTCCGGACACAGACAGGGAGAAGAGCAGGAGAAAATCAATCAGGTAAATAGGGAGGTGCAACCCCCCCCACACACATACATACATACACACATAATCATGAGCATGGGACATACATCCTTGTACAGGAGAGGGGAAGGAGAGGAGGAGGAGAAGCTCAACCAACACCTGTGGTTGAGTGACCCAACCATCCCCGGGACTCTGGCTTTGACCTCTGCTTTGTCATCCATCAAATAAGAATGGGATTATGAGAACAGTGCGTCCTTCAGTTCTTCAAAGAGTTATTGATGGGGTTAAAGAGCAGTGTTGCCTAAGGGTATGAACCATGCAGAGAAGAACAGGGGCAGTGAACCCAGGCTGAGTGACCTTAAGCAAGTGTCATCACTTCTTTTATCTTTTAGTCTCTTTCTTTCTTTCTTTCTTTCTCTCTCTCTCTCTCTCTCTCTCTCTCTCTCTCTCTCTCTCTCTCTCTCTCTCTCTCTTTCTTTCTTTCTTTCTTTCTTTCTTTCTTTCTTTCTTTCTTTCTTTCTTTCTTTGTAACATGGACACAAGCTGACTACTGCCCAGGACTGGCCTGAGGGGAAATCAGATGACTGAGAGCAAAATGCTCCACTCAGGGCAGGGCTCTGATCAGAAACAGGATTAGCAGTATGGCACCTGGCAGTCCTGGAATCTTGGGAAT